>SCDT01000169.1:0-52628 GCA_004143765.1 Drosophila melanica
TCATCAACTGCCGAGAGTTTGTGTGTATGTGTTCATTTTTGGGTTCAGGGTATCTTCTAGTCGGGCGGTCCCGACTAGAGCAATCTCACTTGTTTTTAAATTATTGATTTACTTTGCAATTTTTTTTATATTTAAAGATAGTTGACTCAATCATTTATTTCCTTCTTAAAGTATCAGAATCTTTGATAAAAAGAAGTCTTTGGTGCCATCGCCTTGGTATCCTTAGCAACTTAAGCTTTGAGCATACAGGACACAGAGCCATCCTGCACATTCTGCATTCATTGGCTTGGCATAGTTGCAAGACGTTGTGTCTAATCATGAGTGTTACTCCGTTCGAGATGTTTACGTACTTATCCATTTATGTTGGACGTGATGCCAGTGAAACATAACCCATTCACGTGATTATTCCGGTAGAGTGGCATTCATTTCAAGTTTTGGCCTCTGCAGCGGCTTGGTAGGAACGTCAAGGACCTTTTTGCATGGCCTCTGTATCATCTGGCGTGCAAATTTTTTGGTAAGCAAATTGGCACTTTGATAAACTTTTTTATATATATGCCTTAGCATATGTTTCGCACACACGTTAGCCAATAAATGAAGGGCACTCGTAAATGATTTTGTGTAAGCAACTATTAAAAACTTTATGCAGCTCCCTCAACAACAGAAGGCTCATTCAAGCTAGAGTAAATAAGTACATATACGTTACTCAATCCAAACCAGCCCGAGTTGGCGCAGACGGCGGCCCGAAAAGTTGACGCAAAGTTTTAAAGGGAAAATTGCTGAGCGCAAACTACAAGCCATATGCATAAGGAAGATGAGTAAAAGTTTTTGGCTTTGGCCCGAAAATGCGAGCGAAACGTTTTCAGCGGCATCAGAGGAGTGGCCAAGCCCAGAGTCCTGAACCCCACCCCTGCTCACAGCAGTCATTTGGGTAATGAACTGTTAGCGCCGTACAATCTGGCCAAGAAATCTGTTTTGAATTCCTTGGCCAACGCACAGCGAAATGCAAATAAATGACAACAAGCACAACAGCAGCAGAAGCAACAACAATAAAAACAACAACAACAACAACAACAACAAATACGACATCAACTTCGACATCAACAACATTGGCGACGATGACGAGGATGATGAGCGTCAGCTCGTGAAGATGGCTCCAAGGCGTTGAATGAGGAAGTCAACGATTTTATTAGAGCTGCGACTGCGGCCAACCACGACGCCAACGGACCACGCCCACGCCCACGACACGGACATGGCCCAAGTGAAAAAGGGAATGAGAATGTGGGCGCAGTTACGGGTAGGCCACCTCACGGAAGCTGCTCGAATTTAACGAGTCGTACGGGCGTGCTTCTGGTACCCTAGCAGTGGGAAAATATGAAAACCCGGCTATATCATGAAGCCTGACGATCGTTAGAACACACCTATCCAGATGGTTAAATAATATAAAAAATGTTGTTTTGGAATAAAAGAATATAGCAAAAATTAGCAAAAAATTAGCTAATAAAGTTTATGTTTATATAATCGAACAAATTTGATAGAAAAAGAAAAAATTTATATATTTTCGAATTAATATTTTTTTATATGGTTTTTTATGCAAAATTTATTGCCACTTTAGTGTATATACGATTCGTCATGAGCTCTGCAATTTTCTCAATAATTTTCTGCTGTTCTAATGTGGATATTTATTTTTATTTTTTCGACATCGTTTTTCTTGATTTCCTATTTTATTTGTAGCTACTTATTTTATTTTATTTCATTTTATTTTTATTTTTATCTGAATTTGCTGTGCACCTTCTGCGGCTGTTTCCGTTCTGCTTTAAAGGCTTTCTGACGCCCTTCGCTCATTGGATTGGATTGTGGGCGTTGTGGGAATTTTTGTTGTTGTTTTTTTTTTGTGTTCCTGATTTGATGTGTTTCCTCGTCAATTGAGCAAAGTTATGATTACCTTGGCTTAAGCAGTGCAATTGATTTGCTCCGTGTGCCTGCCGCAAATCAATTTGATGGCAGTCGTAAACAGTTTATGGACGCGTCGTGTCCCCTTCAACAAGTGGCAGCCGCATTAAATTGCCGCACATTATATGGGCTTTGGGCCACACCCACACCCACGTCAACAGAAACACCAAGCACAAACACAAACACAAACAGAAACACACACACACACACACACATAGACCAATACACACACACACACACATACACGAAGCCATTTAGAATTAAGCGCGCATTTCAAATAATTCATTGACTATAGCACTGAACTGAAAGAAAGAAAGACTAAAGCCGAAGGCGTTGTATGACCCAAACGCATTAATAACAATTTATTTCCGTCATGCCAACAACAAGCAACAAGCGGCCGGGGGCTAGTAAAAGAGGCGACATTCCACAGATTCCGCCGCAATGCTTAAGACTGAAGAAGGCAGACAAGGGGCGGCTTTGAGAATGGATACAAGTGGGGCATGTGGGCTGCAAACTGGTTGTTGGCGTGCCAATGGCCAAGGGGCGGCTGGCGGGGCAGCGAGGGTGTGGCGCACGGAAAACAAATTGCAACAGCAGGCGCAAAAGTACTCGTAAGCATAATCGTGCCCACTGTCGCAATTTTGACATTGACGAATTGTTGCTAAAGAATATCACAGAAGACAAAAGCTGCCTTCTGTGTGTGTGTCTATGTGTGTGTGTTTCCTTTTTTTTTTTTGAAAACTTGTAATGAAAAGCACTTAATAATAATTTAGTACAAGTCAGAATGCTTGCGCCTAGAGGCGTACTGATTTCAGTGGAACAACTTTATAAATATTAACAACAGCAGTTGTGGAAATAGTTAAAGATGTCCTTTTTGGATTGCGTTTGCGTTTTATAAACAAAAGCTTGAAATTCGCAGAAAGTAATTTGAAATAGATATGCAATCATTTTATTTTGCACATTTATAAAAGTTATTGAAATATGATATAACTTTGAAATATTAAGTTTAATTTAGCTTCCAATTAGCAGCAGATTCCAAGAATTCTGTAAATGCACAACCGAATAAATACACACAACACACCCACACACACACACCCACACACGTACAAAGTATGAATAAATACTGCGAAAAAGAAGCATGAAATTTAGCCAGATTAAGCTTAGATCTAAGCATAATAAATATTTCAAAGTCATAATTTAATTGGATGCCGTTTGAAGAAAAAAGAAAAACAAAATAAGAATATTAAAAATGGCCAAAATTACAGCTTGGCGTATGTGTAATTAGCTTGGTCTCTAATTAAAAGTGAGTGTTGTCAATAACAACAACAACGAACTCATAATAAATTAATCACCATTCAACTTATAATTTTTAGCCTTCGTCCGTTTTTAATATATTCTCTCATTCTCAGCTTTTTTTTTTTTTTTTTTTTTAAAAAATTTCTTCAAAGTTTTTTAATAAAGTGGAAGTTTCAATGCATAATTAAAATCATTGCGCATTTCATATTTTTAAATAATAATAAGAACAACATTATCAGACGATGGAGCACTGATTAAAATGTAAGTAAGGGCCAGCCTACAGGTTAGGGTCGGCGAGAGGGGTGGGGTTGGGGTTGGTCTGATGGGGGAGAGGAGACCATTGAATCGGTGGCGACCCCAAAAGCAACAACCGTAGGCACCCAAAAAAAAAGACAGTACTGAGGCTTAATGGCCGTAAAATGCTTGCCAAGCAGACCGGCCAGACAAGGTTAAGCCTGGACGCACACAGAAAGGAAATAACGCACACACACACACACACACACCCGCAGAGGCAGTGGAGCATAAAGAGCGCACGGGTCCTGACCAGAGCCGAGCCCGTGCGCTTATGATAATAACACAATTATGTACTTACATAATTAAAGTCGTAAAGTGCACAAAACACAAACCAAGAAACAAAAACGCACAAAAAAACAAAGAGACACACACACACACACACACACATTAGCGCACACACACATACATATCGAATGCGAAAGTGACTCGACTTTGATTCCAAAAAGAAGCCGTTGAGCTGCCAGACATATTTGCCAGTTCCAACAAGCTAAAGCTTGAAACAGATGCTGAGATATTCACCAGCTTAAAGTAAGATAAAACGCTGCAGGATTTGAATTTCAGGCAAACGGTAATCTGTGGATAATAACAAGGTAAGAACAAAACAAAATAATAAAAAAAAAAAAAATGAAAACACGACTTCATCGTAATGAAGTAAACATTTTTCGCTTGTGGCAAATACCATTTATGGCTTTGCAACAATTATTTGTGGGGTGTCTGAAAACTAAAACTAAAGTTTAAATTAAAAAAAAAGTTTGTGACTTGGTTTTTTGCCACAAATTTACATGCATTCTTAAACGGCTGCTTTATAATTAATGTCAACTCAGTGTCAACTTTTTTAAGTCACAATAATTCAGTTAAAACATTGTATAGTTTATGATTACCTCGAAACATAAATTAATTATTAAGCAAACGACTTGATTGACACATTAATTAATATACCCTAAGTCCGAGTAATGAGCGGGAGTTTCCCTGCCATATTCTCATCTCTGAATAACAATTGTATTTGTCTTAACATTAAAATTTTCGATTGTTGCTTTTCTGGCTTTTGAATAAATATTCAACTGCACTTATCTTTGCCGTCTTCACATTTCTAAATTACAACAAATATAATTGTGATTTGTTTCGTTTTCTGATTTACCCTGTAAACAGGGTACGTTAACTATATTAATTGTTGAATTTCAATTATTCCAATTTATTCTGTAACTGAGTCTGCAGAATGTAAAGCTGATGTTAGAATTATTCTTTTTACACCAGCGAGAAAATTCGGAATTGAACACAGGGTATTTGCTATTTGAGCACATTCACATATGTTTTCTTTATTTTTTAAATTGTTTTTTTTGTTTTATATTAATTTTTTCTTAGAATGTTTGCTGTTCTTGAAGTTGATGGCAACAATATTTTTTTGCATATGTGCATAACAATGTGGAGCATTGTCAAACAATAAAAAAACAGAACAACAACAACCCCAATAACAACAAGTGGCTGCTTTCCGAAAGCTGTTGACAAAGATGGCAAAAAACATTTGGCCAATGTGGGCGCGCCTTACTGTAATACACAATTGTATTGCATTGCACACGCACACTTTAACTTTGTTAGAAGTGTTTGCGCACTTCAAACTGTTTTGTGCATTTGTGTCTGTATTTATATTTGCACTCGAATTCTCTATTCTGGCTGTCTTGTAGTTGTCTACTTGCGATTCGGCCTGGGGCTCCATGGGCAAAATACAGATGAGACGCGCTTCGTTGGCATCGAGATGCTGCCGCATCAGAATCGACTAGTAGCTAAGTAAATGATACGTGGGCAGCATCATGTGAACAATCTGCATATAACGTATCATGTGTGTGTGTGTGTGTGTGGGCACATCGAATGCCATTTTCATTTTCGAACTGGAGCTTGATTAGGTTCTGATTTCAAGCTATGTCTGAACTATGCATTTATATGTAAATACGTTTGCCAATTTATATTAATGCACATTTATAATTCAATTTGAAAAGCAAATGTAGAACTAAAAGCTTAAGATCAGATATGTCCCATTATTTATATTATTATAATAGTTTCGAACTTAGATTACTCATCAATGTAGTACATGTGAATATACATATATATATAATGTATAGAGAATAGTGTATGTAGCCCGGGTAACAACCACAAACAAACAACAACAGCAAAAACAACAAATATTAAGCCGCAACAATAGCATCAATTGTGTATTAAATTGCCAGGTCGCAGGTGAAGTACCCATCAGCGATATTCAGGTATACACAATGGCCAGCCCTCAAAAGCGTAAACACACACACACACACTTACACACAAGTGCACCCATTGCGAGTGCATAAATATTGTATGGAAATTTTAGCTGGCATCGCAAGTAAGATGCCTTTCCACTCCCCGTCGCAGCAACCTGCGAGGGTTAACACAAGACTGTTGAATGCAGATTTCAAAATCGATAACAATCGATTCACAAATATATATTTTATATCAGAGCTACATCCTGGCAAATAAAAAACTAAAAAATATTCAACTTGACATTAACATTTTTGATTTGTATCTTGATTTCGGTTTGATCAGCAAGACTTTCGATTTCAAAAATCAACAGCTAATCAAAATAATTGATATCATAACAATTGCTCAGTGCACACAAAAACCAATATATGTAGATTAAGTTTACATAATTTGCCAATTTTTAATGGTTTATTGGAAACAACAAAAATACAATTTTTCAATTCCTTGTTTTATTTACTTTTCAAATCCATTTTCAAAGTTTTGTTTTCCAGCGAAATCTTAAATCCCTTTAAAGCTCTTAGACAAGTTTGTTTTTAATAGAAAGGATATATATATATTTTTTCTGTTTGTGGATTAACATTAATCTTTATTTATGTATTTATTTTGTTGTTGTTGTTTTGTGTATTTGCTGCCTATCCCAGTTTTCTATTTATTTGAAAGCAACCCACGAGGTTAGCTCTTAGTCGTGAGGTTTACTCTGTCTGCTCCGTGGTAAATTTCTATATTGTTATTTTACAATATGTAAAGCATTTATCCGGAATTTGGCAATGCATGAGGCGTTCCGCAAAGAACACAAAACAGACAGCGGAAACGGATACGACTGGGGTGAGAATGTTGCCACAGCAACAGCACATTTTACCTGAATGCATTTGAAGTTTGTCAATGTCTCTTTCCGGCTACGGCATGAATTTTTGTTTTTTTTTTTTTATTTTTGTAGCTTTTGGGGTTTTAGATATTGTTGTTGTCATCTTATTAAAGCACGTGAAGCTGGTCGCCATCTGTCGGTTTCTTGGGCTATAAAAATTGATTGCCAGAGGGGCAGTCGAAAATCAATGAAACACTGTTGGCAATTGCCACGCAGTTCGCTCAGCATCCGAGCCATTAAAATCGTTGCGAATTACGAAGAAATAAAGCTGGGCTGCTATTGCGGGGTTCCGCCCCTCCCACTTTGGTGGCACCCCCGTAGCGAACAACAAACATTGAAGCGAATTTCTAATCGGATTCTTATGTAGACGCATGTGCAGCAAATCTACAAGTATTCCAGCTTGCAACATGGAGTCGCAGCGTGGTGTCCGCATCAGCTGCAGCTGCAGCGAGATATGCATTCAGCCATTAATAACTAGAATAGCACAAAGCTGAGTTCCAGCTGATATGCGACCCTTAAAAGTATGCTACGAATTTTAAGCTCCATGCGGAGTCCTCGCAGAGAGAATGTTTTGACTTAAAGCAACGGGGTTATCTAAGCAAACTAGAGGGCATTCAGCTTGGAAAACGAACAAGTAATACCAACCACCCACGTTCAATAGCTAAGCATGCTTCAGTTAGGGTTGCCCGACTGGAATGTACTCTGTATCCTTTTGTCTGAACAGTTATCGATTTTTTAAAATACAGTCGTACTATGGACAAAAAGTTTGTTGTAATTATAGGAAAAGATAGAGGGGCGGATATGCATATCTAATGTGTTGGCACAACTGAACTGTGCCCTTTTCAGAAACTTGATTAAGCATTTTTTATTAATACCAACAGAGCTAACTTTCCGTATGCTCAACAATATACAAATGAAATGGGAATGAAAACAATAAAAACAATTTAATATCTCATTTCAACGTAAAACACGTGGCACACAAAATGTGGCGTCAGCAGTTCAGGTTTTTATTCCGACATTTTATTACCAGCCAGATTTGTATTTTTTTTGTTTTTTTGTTTTGATGTAGTTTGTTGCTAGTTAAAAGCGAGTCAAATACCACAAAGACAAAATTTTCGATTTAATTTTTAACAATTTGCTGGCAATTTTTTCCACATACATTGGATACAAGATTAAAAAATAATTTAAAATTTTTAAATTTGTTGGTATTCTATTTGGATGATCGGAATTTTCCATAAACGCGTTATTTGCAGCTGTGTGGCTCGACTCCCACAATTTTAGGCAGCTCTGTGAACCAAGTCATGTGCACGGCAATACTTGTTGGCAAAGACTGAGCACGCGCCTAGACAATATGTGTCGGCACAAAGGAAAGCCTCAACGTTGTAACCATGGCTTTAACTTTCATCAGTGCAATCATCACATGGCCCGTGGCCAATAGGGAGCTCAACTAATTTGCTTTGACTGTGCGCAATTTGCATGGGCCGTCTGGTAAATGGCAATTTAATAAGCCTAAGACATGCCCACCCACCCACACACACAAACACACACTAACACACACACGCACGTTGAAAGCATGGGCGGGCTCCTAACAAAGTTACAATCATAATAATAACAATAATGATGGGTATGATACAAAGAAAATAAAAATAAGTGCGCATATTTTGCAGGGACCACACGCCCACGGGCTGCTTCGATTTCCGGTTGGAGTGGAAGTAGACTTTACGGTCATGTGCGTGTAACTTTCGCAAATACTTGTATTATGCCCCGAAGCAACTACCAAGGAAACAGTTGATTTACTTTTCATGCCACGACAGACACACACGAACTATTTTTTTTTTTTTTTGTTAGTGATCATACAAAAATGTCCACTAAAGAGATATGCAAAACAGAATCATTTAAATGGGTTGTTAACTCATCAACATTTCAGAGACAAAGTACACACAATTCAAACATGTTATTATCAGTTAAATTGTATTTGGCTGTAAATTTGATCAAGGAATATGATATAAATTACTTGTTGAGAATAATACCCCTTGCCTTCGAGCAGGATTCAACTTTGATCTGAAAACTGGGAACTGAACAGATAAATACTTGTGTGTGTGTGCTTTGGGCCCAGTTGTTGTTATTTACTTCCGGACGCAGCGCTTTCTGATGAATTTTTGCACTTATAACTCGTCATCATCAACATCTGTGTTAAATTTCCGGAAATAGGCTGGCGCCGTTACGAGACCGAGTTGGCAGTCGCGCAGCCAAGTAAGCAGCAGCAAGTTAGCATGTCGAGTTCCTTGCACACGAGTTTCACCAGAATGCAAAAGAAGCTGGCACTGAAGTCGGTGCATTTCCCGGTAAAGGAGTTCACACAGCTCTACTCAATGTTTAAAGTTTCACGGCAAAGGCAATGCAGCATCCCGTCGCATCCACTGACGGACACCGAAAAGAAACGGTTGGCGGGAGTGACCTCGTATATTGTGCTAGAAGGTAGCCAAGTTAAGGCCGTTGGCCGATCCTTGAAGTCGTGCCTGAAGCTGGCAAACGGACCCAAGAGCCGCAAGGTCGTTCGCTTCAGCTCTGACTTTTAACTTGGCAAATGGGTGACTGAACGAAATTTGTATTGTTTTGAGAACTAAAATGGCAAACTAAACACATTCCTAACACAAACTCAAACGCATCAGCAATCTGTTGGTAAATATAATGATAAAAATGTTGCAGATCCTTTTTCTTTTTAATTTTACATGACAATGATCGCATGGTCCCTGAAAGAACGTTGATTTTTTAAACGTGATTTGTAGACTTTGGTAATTCGTTGTTTCCTTTCGTAATATGTATAACGAATGACTGAAGCTACGGATTAAGGAATCGCTTTAATTATGTCCCACTTCATGTAATTGATTTAAATCGAAACGACTTGATTCAGATTTCGTATACACTCTCATTTCTGCAATTCCTCTCCCAGCATTCTAATACACATTGTTAACACCCATTGAACCTCAGACAATTATTTGGGGGGTACAAGAAGTTTTGCATAGCCTCCTCTCTCCTCAACCCTCTGCTCAGCTATTCAACCCTTCAAGCGGACCCTCTGTCTACTATGGCTCTCTCGCTTGTTTATTATGATTACTTTTGCCGTTTCTTTTCGCCTAGGCACTTGTACTTCCATGGCTCGTAGCCTGTAGCATAATTTCGTTTTCCAAGCGCATATCCGGCCAAGTTCAATGGTTGATTATGAAGGCAAGTGGCGAGCGTGGAAGTTGGCCTGGGGATTAGGAACCGCTTCGTGCCAAAGTCAACGCGGGCGAGCGGATATTTGTAACAAGACGTTGCTAAACAACAACCCCAACAACAATGACAACAACAACAACCACAACAAGAATAACTAAAACAATAACAACAGCAACGTAGTAAACATAAATAAACTGTAGCCACATTGTTGTGGGCCATGGGTGTGGCCAGGACTGGCAGTACGCGGCATGCTCGTCCCGACATTGTTGTGCGGGTATTTGCGTCTTTTGCGTTTCATTTGCCGAAAATTAACTCAACACAGACGAAAGAAACTTTCAGTTAAGCCAGTTATAAATCCTTTAGCTGGTTCCCGTTCTCATCTCGGCATTTTTAGACTCGCATGTAATTAGTTGACTGACGTTGCTCGAAGTCCTCTGACAAAATACGAATTAAAAAACCAAAACCAAAAATAAACAAAAATAATAAATAAAACAAAGTAAAATAAAATAGAAGCGAAACAAAATTCACGCCACCTAATATTAGGCGTATGACAGATGAAACTTGATATAGGAAAAAGGATTGTTTTTGCCTTTCTCCATTTTGAGTTCTGCCCAAGCAAATTTGTTACGGCGTTGACATTTGCAGTGCACAGTCACTCAGTCTGGCACTGGGACCAATAAAAATATATAAAAAATATTTTCAATTTGAGTGTTTTTTATTTCAGTCAATTTCGGCGCAAAAACTTTTAGGCACATTTCGACAAAGCAAAACAAAAGTTGGGCCAAGCGCTGAAACCGCTCGGTAAAACACGATACCCAGCCTGAAGTGAAGTCCGCAACTGAAACTGAAACTGAAACTCATGCGGTTCAGACTTAACCAAAGCCAAATTCAGTTATACGACTGAGGGCCATTAACAAGCAGTTAAAATATATGACCCAAGCTTGGGAGCGTATCTGACTGGCAATCGAAGAACCGATTAAAGGTGCGCAAAGCATTTTCACATTTCACATTTCACATGCGATATGAACCCATTGGGAAGCAAATGTTATTTTAGGTCGCAACGAATGGAAGTTAATGAAAGCAACTGTTTTTTAATCGGATTTTGACCATAACTTTTCCGCTCATTGTTCATTACGAGTTCAACCGTGAACTTTTACATAGATCTTCGGTAGTAAGTTTATAGCAGATTGGATAAAAACAAAAAAGTTGAAAAAATGTGTGTAAGCATATATTTATATTTATATATTTTGATTTAGAAACTGTTTTAGTTTTCAGTATCAAACTATCACGAACCCGTCAATATGCATATCTTAGTGATTTCCGAATATCATTGTTAATCACAGGGAACACACAATGGAATGCGAGAGATTTGAAGAATATCATTGAATCGCTAGCCACATGACGAATCAAAGTTCACATTGTCTGTGTGCTTGTTTGTGTGCACGTTTGTGCATGTCAAAGCAATTTGTTGAACCCAAATAGCAAATAGCACGCCAAATGGCACAGCGCTTCTGCCCTCTTCAGCAGCAGTTTGGCCATAACGTATACGTAATATATTCATAAATTGCACATGAGCCGAACCCAAATGAGATAATATGCCCTCTACCAAAATGGAAATGGCGTTGCAGATGGGGATGGGTGTTGAGGGGGGGTTGACAAGCGGACACATGGGTTTCTGTCTGTCGTTATGTCTTTGTTGTGTGGCTGTGTCTGAGTCCTAGTACAGCTCTCATATTACGTATACGCATGCATATATTGAATTAATGAAATTATTGACGACTGATTGAGTTTGACTGCCTTGTAAGTATGCACACAGACACACACACACACGCACACACTCACACAGTCATAGATGCATAATGATAATCGACTTTTAGCCGTAAATATTATAAATCGTCGCAATTATCATCAGCCTTCTTATTAATGCCCAAGTAGTACCATTATTAACAAGCTGATCGTCATCAGCTATCATTATTGCCGTCGTCATCATAATTTTGTGCTCCACTTGTTGCCACCAGCTTGTCAGTTTTACGGGACATTCACTGAATTGCCATATAAATTATACAAATTGTCGTTTGGCGTCGCCAGAAATATATAAGAATATATATGTATATGTATATGTATAGCTTCTGCTTCATAAATACTGTAAATAATTGCACACAAGCTCACGTAGCCACTGACCCAATATTGAAATATGGATGGACCCAACCGTTTGCCAACAACCGCCGTATACCGTAGTTGGACCTATTTAACGGCACGATTGTGCTCGTCGAGCAAACTCTTCCAGCCTAATGGCAAATTGCACTTCAGGCACATTGCCAGATGGCCAGTGGCAGCATTGAGTCCCAATTCTTTCCCACTTCATTAGTTCGCTATGAATAAATATAAATTTTGCTTTTGTTGTTGCAGTTCATAAATTAATTAATAAATATTTAGTCGGCCACTCTTCAATTTCCAACTAATGGTCATAAAATATACAAATTTGAACTCTTTTCCAAAAGTGTGGGCTAAAAACCAATAAAAGCAACTAATAAAAAATAATGTCAAATAAATATTAAAATACTCAGAGGCGAATCTATGCTCCAATTCACACAAGTGCTAAAAAGTCTTAACCCGATAAGCATATGTTTTAACGGAATAAATATAAAAATAAATTGCAGCTGCTTTTCATAATTTTAGCCCAGCTCTAAAAATACACAAAAGTAGACGAACACACAGAGTAGAGTGAAGTAACGGACAGAGAAACATGAACACGTTGAGTGTATCAAAAAGTTGCAACACTTTATGGCCCATAAATATTTATGTGTTTGCTGTTGTCGTTGCCGTGGGCGCACTTTAAGATCCCATGTTGCAAATATTTTGGCAGCAAAATAGAAGCGCAGTTGACAAGCCATGTTAACGAGTTTCAAATTGGCCCACACACCATAACACGTGCTTACATGCACACAGCCCCACCACCCACCACCCACCACCCCGCACAATCCGCCCCACCCACACGCTCTTAGAGCCAGCTGAACATTGTTAGGCGCTTCGCAACGAACCGCTGCAGTTGCTATCACTTTTTTTTTGTTTTTTTTAGTTTTGCCCGTTTCCAGTTGCTAATCAGACTGTTGGGGCTTTCCCAACAATGGCGCTGTGAATGCAAACGAAGCGACAGCGCATTGCATAACACATGCCGGACTCATATGGGACACACGCCGAACCATTGAACCAGTGTGCCACACAGCGAACCGAACCCCAACGATAAGCTGATTATTTGAAAATGAAGTAAAACAACTTTATTAAACTGACGCGGAATTGTATTTTATATATTTTTCGATTTCTGTTCACACTTCATTCTCGCTGCGTTTGCATATACAGTTGCGAAAAAAATAATAGCACCGCCACCACACGAAAATTTTAAATAGTTGCCCAACTCACATTTTTAACTTTAGGGAAACTTGGAACACATTTTTAGAAAGGGAAAACTCAGACAAACCGTGGACTAAAAAAAGAATTACCCTTCTTTGTACCGTTTTAAAGCTATTTAAGGAACTTTATATAGCACCACTCTTCAAAAAATGATTTAAAAGTAAAAAAAAAAGACTAATAAGTAACTAATTCATTAAAAACTTGTTTTTAACAAATAATACTATATCTTATTGAGTATTTAATATTTAGTGCAGTGGCCTTTATTGGCAATAACAGCTGCGCAGCGTCTCGGCATGGAATCAATAAAAAATCGCAACAGTAGTTGCTTTTTTTTCATAAAAAACAAAATGTGTTGTAGTAGTGCTATTATTTTTTTCGCAGCTGTAAATATGATCAGAGTTTTATTTTTATTTTCAAAAATAAAGTGCTGTTAGACGGGTTTAATGCTTTAACTATCTACTGATAGTAGAGATATTTAATATATTCAAAAAATGTTTCGATTCGTACCAAATAATTTGAATTTTATGTAATAATTCGAAAAAATCAAGACAAACCAATCAGATACTTGCTTATGAAATCACAAAATGTTCGAAATAATGATATTGGGATATATATGTATATAATTTTTGATGTAAGTTTGAATTGATAATTGCGTAAACGTTTGCTTTATTGTTGAGCAGATCCTTCAATGAAAATGTTGGCGGATTAAGGAATTTGCAACAGAAGAAGGCACATATCTAGTTTGTCACTGTCGAACGTCAAGTAGCACAGCCTAATGCTTTAACGGTCTGCTGAATCCACTTTGATCTATGCAGGTGCAAAACGTACACATTTATATACACGCACACACACACACACAGAGTGACACACACACATGGTACGCACATGTCGCATCGCGTAATTTTTAATAAAGCAATATGTTAAGCCCGTTCGTGTTGAATACTCACCCCAAGCTCCACGTAAATCGTATAAATGGGATAGGGCAGCGCAATCACCATCCCAGTTAGCCAGGTGGCACAGCAGCAGACGAAGCCGGGTATGCGGCCCTTGAGTGGATCGTTTAGCCAGCGCATGCGATCCCAGGCAATCAGGATGTGCGATATCATGGCCACATGTAACGGTATGTCCTGCAACAACAAATGCAAAACAAAAAGAAAAACACATATAGTGAAGGTCATAGTGAGATTTTGAGCCGGGCTGATTCCCTCGGCTTTGTTAACTTAGTCCAACGGCTAAGGCGACCATTTTTCGGCCGTGTGCGGTGATTGAAACAAATTTGTTTGCCTCTGATTGCCGTTGGAGCAATGGAGCAGGCTGGAGTCGCATGAATGAGCGTTCACATTCACTCTCATATATGAATGCGTATTCATATATACATATATATCTACATATATATGTATATGCGTTTGTATTTTTTTCTTGTTATGCCCCAATGCGAAATCCCAAAGCTTCGCTTGACTATCCATTTTGGCCAGGCTTGCTTTGCTTTGTTTATTTATTTGCTTGTGTTCAGATTGGATATTGTGACAACACCTCAACAGATTGTCTGGCATTAGGCAACGGTCAATCTTTTCGGCTAAATATAACCAAGTTGGACCAATTACTTTCTGTTTTAGTTTCCCTTGCACTCAAATTCATTTTTTGCTTTATTATGCTATGAATTTTCCAACGATATTGTATAGTCAGGTCAAAATCGCCTTTTGGTGCAGGGTTTGCATTTATAACAAGGATATCTTTTCATGTATCACACAAAAGTCGACTTAAATAACATATAAAACACTGAAATACGAGCTAAATAACAGAAGAGTTGGTTCAATTCACAATTTTTATTTGATGTCGGTTGACTGATTCAAGTAAGCAATTTAACTGAGCTTCGATCAATAAATTGCAGGCGCACACAAAAGAGCCAACAAAAATAATTAATTGTGGATTGCAGTGCGCATTTTGTGTTTGTTTTTGTTTTTGGTAAAGTCTTAAACTTCAAATTGATGGAATTTAAGATACAACTAAAGTAAATTGTAATTTTTGTGGATTGTCTGTGGCGCCGTTGGCATTAATCAATTTCTTGGGAGAGGGTAAATCACGCACACACTCATACACACCAGACAATGGCAAATGTGTGTGCGCGTGTGTGTGTGAACTGCCACAAACATCCTTTTGCATGTGTTTGTGAGTGTGTGCTATTTGTCGCCCATTGTGATAGCAATCAAATCGAATCATATCCGTAGCCTGACGTTTTGTTTCGCCTCTTTGCTGCTGAATGTGTCTGAAATACAATCTTCAGAAGCGTCTGGCATCAAACCGCATGAAAAAAAAGCAAAATAAAATACAAATAATACGGCTTGCAACATAAAGATACACTATATTTGTACAGTACAGAGACATGCGAGTGTTTATAAAAAAATCATATCTTCATTTAGAACAATTTAGAGCAATTAGTAAATCAATCCTTTAAATTTGAGTTATATATCGAGCGCTCATTCTAAAACTGATTTGAATAATATTAAAATTGATCGAATTTTGTTTTTTTCTGTGCCAAAGCTAAGACAGTAAGTAAGCTATAATCTATATATCTATATATGTGAGTATTTAAATAAAAGTAAGAGTGAAAATTGAATAAGAGTACAATTTGTGGCTACACTTGCGCACACAGGTAAAAAAGCACACATACACACAAAGATGTATCTGCAGCTGTAAAACGTGTCAATCATTGTGGCATTGAAAATAAGACGCGGCTGAATCTATTGCGTGGGCGTTGGCAATTTCGCATTTGACAAAGAGACAAGGTGTTGAATTTGAAGTGTGGACTGGCAAATCGCTTTGGATAGCCCTTGTTATGGACTTTTGATTCCAAGGCGGTCGCCTTTGTGCCCTACATGCCAATTTGGCTCAGTTGGCAGCCCTTTGACTGTCGCATAAATTGGAGATGGGCGCGTGTCGTGTTGTGCGTGTTTGGGTTCAAAATGAGGCTATTTTACAGCTAAATCGTAAACAATTCTTCTGTTTAAAGCTTACAACATATATTCGCAACTTGCAACTTTAATTTAACCGACATTTTTTTTGTTTAAATTCCAAAGTTGTTCACATAAAATTGAGCGAAACGAAAGAGAGCTGTTAAATAATGTGATTGATTGACTGCAAAAATTATGTATTATGTAGTTCACCAGAATTGATTTAAACTTAACAAAGCTGGGTTAAAAGTTTGCTTAAATTGCACTTTATTCTATTGTGTGGTTCTTAAATGGAAAATGTTGTTTTGCACTTGCCTTGCTGGAACTTTAGCTATGGCATTAAACAGAACAGAGCTAAGCTGTCTTCTATTCTTGCGGACTGAATGCACGAGTGCACTAAGTTGTATTCAATTGAATTTTAAATTTCATTTTCAAGGAAATGTAACCTATACGAAAACAGAAATGTTTACCAAAATATTGTAAGCGGATTACCAACAGAATAATCTGTGCCTCGTGTTTCAATTAAGTATTTGTCCGACGGCAAAATAGCTGTATAATTATTGATATTTAGTAACCGGTATGCATACAGCTGAAATTGAAATATAATTATCAAGATTTTTCGTTTTAATCGTATTATATTTAACTTGTAATTATCGCACATAACAACTAGCGGAAACATGTAAAAGCAATGCAGTCGGGTGTAACCGAGAGCTCCATACTTTCTTAAATGCAGAATAAATCCAAACAATGGGCAAAATGCGAAATTTGTTTATTTTTGACCAAGTTATGAAACTTTGAAAGATGTCCAAATTTTTGTAAATTTTTGCTTAATTTTTTATTTAAAATTTGACATCTTCAGAATCACTTATAATTTCGCAATGTAAATTTTGAAAACATTTTCTACGAAATTGAGAAAAAAATTGCAAAGAATTTCGTTTTGAAAAATGCGTATATTTAAATTTGGAATTAACTTAAAGAACAAACCATAAAAGAATGACGCAAATATGAAAATTGGTTCACTTTTGACGAAGGTTTGGAAATTTGAAAGATGGGCGCGTGATAAATGAGATATATTTATACATATATATTTTCACGAAGAAATCTAAACCATTTTTTTGACTCGGATGTGCTCGAGTATGTTTGCCATGATAGATAGTATTAAACCAATATACTCTATTCACTTCGTGAATGAGTATACAAATTTGTATATTCGTAATTTTGCCAGTTTCGATAAGCTGTGGTCATTGTATTGCCAGTGTTGGGCAACGAATTGCGATTGTTCGAGCCTGGATGAAATTCAATGCCCACCGACTCTTTGTTAATTTATGTAGGCACCAGTTTAATTAAACAGTGAGATTTTCAGCCTGGAGCAGATTTTGTTAACTGTTGCACAACTGCAAAAGTAAATATGTGCACACCAGTGTAAAAGAGCTTATTTGAATTGCACACATTGCAAAGTTAAGTTTAAATTAAAGAGTTGCATCCGCAGCAGAATTGCACAAAGGGTGAAAGCACCAATAACCATTTGAATTCATTGTTTGTACTTGGTTCATATTTTATTGTCTTATTGGCTCTTATCTATCGCTCGGTCCATTCTCCAGCCACGCTATTTACAGTTGCCGCCCCGAGTCGGAGTCCTTTCGCTGCAGTTGCCCTCGTGCGGCGGCAACGAAGGACCGATAAAGCAGACTGCGTTAAGTTTATTAACTTGTCATAGTGCCATGCGGTTTATCGGCTCATCTGGCCCGCTGGCAGCTTTACGGCAGGCGGCCCAGAATTGGGAATTGGCCAGAGTTGGGGAGTGCAGAGGAGAGGAGAGGAGAGGAGAGCAGAGGAGCGGTCAGCAATAGATAACAATGCTCATGAGTGAGTTTAATTAAAATGTGCTGGAGCCAACGGAGTGAAGCAATAAGTAACGCAACGTTAGCACTCACCTGGAGCATGGGCAGAAAGAAGCAGAGGAACTGGCCGAATATCCAGTTCTGGAGCAGCATCACCATCAGGGAGACGGGCAGCACCAAAGCGCACTGCACAAAATGGCAGAGGGCCAAGTTGATGATGAACGCATGCGTGACATCCTTGTAGAGCCGATGGTACATGATGTACACAATGATGGCGATGTTCAAAATGACGCCCAGCAGCGCCAGGGCCGCGTACTGGATGAGAAACAGCCAATATACCGATTTAATGCTCGCCTTCAGTATCGGTCCGTTGAAGCGTTCCAAGTCCTCCGTTTCGTTGGTTTGGCCAGCCAGCAAATGTGCTATCATCAGTAAATACTTGTCGGGCACATCCTTCCACTTTTCGCCACTTGTGCTGGCGGCCAGCTCGAAATCGTCCTCGCCAGCCCCATGGGGCGTGGCCACATGATGCTCAGCGGGCGACATTCTTACCACCTGCAATATGATAAAACAACAGCAGCAACAATAAATGAATACTTTACACGGCTGCTAAGCCCCAACAAAGGCACAAAACTGATGCCAAGCCAACGAGTAGCTAGAACAATGGCTGGATACCTCCCCTTCTATGGCTTTCCGTTACGCATGCAACAAAAAAAACCAAAAAAAAAAAAAATTGCATTTGTTAATTGAAAGAGGGCGAGGGGGAAGACGTGGACCACAGTTCGTTTTGTCAAGTTATAAAAGACGCCCTCACACAATTGTCCACGTTTGTCCACCCGACCAAGCAGTCAGAGAACTAAACAATTATAAAACTGCGATAGAATGCTTTTAAAATAAATAAATAATTTATATAAATATTTTAGTTTTGGATTAATTTTAATTAAAGACATGCAAAAATCTATAAAAGTGAACTAATAATTAAAAAACTTTAACAAAATGATTTTAAAATAAATAAATTTAGTTTTAAGCTTTGGATCAATTTAAATTAAATACTCGCAAAAATTAATTCCATTTCAAAGTGAGTAAATAACATTTAAAAAATTTATGAATATAAAATTGAATAACAACTCAAACTTATTGTTTTCTTTTAAATAACAAATGCAACTCAAGTTTTTGTCGGTCTTTTTTTTTGCTGCCTTTTTTTTAGATTGATTGTTGGCGACAATTTTGTCGCCTGGCTGCAATGTCGGCGCATCGCTGCTATTACGACTATAACATTTCTATTCATTCATTTGTCTCATTGTGTTTGCCCATCGCTTTACAGTTGTTGTTGTTGTTGTTGTTGTTGTTAGTTACGTTTAGTTATCCATTGTTTGGCATTTGCAACGGAAATTGCCAAAAGCATTTCAAACGGCGTTGCACATGCAACATTTTATGGAAATTGAACAGAACGTCTGTCTACGAACTTAAGTTCGTCGTGTCCTATAATCCACTATTTGGCCAACTAGTTGTCTGTCTCTCTGTCTCCGTCTCTGGTAACTACACTCGGAGAAAAACAATCTGCCAAAGTGTATTTATTTGGTCGTAAATTTAATTCATTATTCAAGAACATAATCAATTTCAATCAGGCTTAAAATCTGCACAATATACATAAATTACTGGCAGCAATTTTCGTATTTTAAATATGTGTAAAAAGTTTTTAATGGAAGAGAAAGCGCTTTTTGGGTTAAATAGTGTTTCATGTTCGTGAATAATATATTAAATGATTTTGTGATTTAAGAACAAAAAGTTAAAAGCTTTTTATGTCTGGCTATCAGGGTAAATATGAATATAATATTCTTGGGAAAATTCGACATTAATTTGATACAAATTGTATGACAAAAGTGATGGTACCCGCCGCTAGGGTATACGAATAAGCCTATTTCGGCCCTCGGCGACTTCAGAATTTCAATCAAGATGGCTAGACAATAACAACAACAGATACAACAGATAGAACACACGCACACACACAAACACACACATGCGCGCAGGACTGTCACGTTTGTAAGTGTGTTATCCAAATAGCCACAGCAATAACCGCAGGCAAACAACACCAGTAAATTGCCACTCCTACCTCCCCGCCTTCCCGCCTGACCCATGCCGACATTCGCCAGTTGTTGGTGTTTTTTTTTTTTTTGTTTTTTTGGTATTTTTCAAGCTTCCGCTATGCGAGTTTGTTTCTACTTTTTTCTCTGTTGTTTCATTTTGTTACTGTGTTCGGTTTTTCCATTTTAAGCAGCAACTTCCGTTCAATTTATTGTGCCTAATTTTTCTTCACTTTTGAAAAATATTTGTTTGTAAACGAAGCCGTTGTCTGGTCTTTAAAGGGTGCCTTTGGTAGGGAAATGTTGGCTCAAAAGGCACCCAATTTGAATCAAACGTAATTTGCAATTTGCATTATATCATATTGTAAAACAATTTTGTGTATTGAATTTCCTAATTCCAAAATAAGCCAAGACTTATTTTTTGTTCTTTTATATATATTCTGTATCGCACACCCTGTACAGAAAAAAAATATCCAACTTGGCATTTACCTGTTGGACACTTGCATAACTTTCAATAGCAATCAGACAAAATAAGCTCCAAAATAAAATTAATCAAACTTTATCCGTTGAACTTAGTTTTGAAGTGCATTGGAATTTTAAGAGCTAAGCGAATCAAACTTGGCTCAAGTTGAAAGCTTGGCTTAATGACAATTCAGTTGTGTTTTGTTCAAAAGCTTATGCAAAAATACAAAATAAATAATAGAGCAATTGTTAAAATACAAATAAAAGTATAATTTACTTTTAAGTATTCGAATTATTTCGATTGGAACTCTTCTATGTTATATTTTCCATAACTTAGCAATTTATTCCAAGGCACAAAAGTTAAGCCTTCGGGCTGGAAAATAAAATATTATTGAGCAGCAACTCCTGCGGCACCCTGTACAATGTGCAGGACTGGGCGCCAACTGCAGCGGTCGCTCGGTTGATGACCCATGCACTGGCAACTGTTGGTGCGCTTAATTTTATTTGAACATGCCCCCCCGGCTGCCCGCACGCCCCGCGTCTGAAGGAGGCATCAAACATTAGTAGTTTTTTGCCCTCTGTTTGGTGCCTGGCGGGGCTTATCTGTGCTACGTTTGGCCGCACACACATATGCCCGGCCCCAATTGAGATCGGCCCGGCTGCTCTCTCCGGGCATTCCCAGCCCAGCCCAGCCGAAGTCCCCGTATATCCTTTGGCCTGCACACGTCTATCGCAGCCTGTGCGCCCGTTATGTGCCGACTGCCTGTCGAGTTTATTATGCCTTTCAATGATTTATGCGGCACTGACAGGCCGCATTACGGCCACAGGGTGCTCCCCAGGGCAGCAAGGCGGCGGCGGCGGCACATGGCACATGTCACATGGCAGCGTGCAACGTGCAACGTGCAACGCTAGCTGCAACTATCGTCCCAGTTTCGCTTCAGTTCTTTTAGTTTGCACATCTGCATTTGGCGCAGCAATTGAACGGACTAAAAAAAAACGTGTGATTTTCCACACTTGTTGAGCACAGGCTGCTTTGGGAGTTCCCCAGACACTTATCTGCCTGCTCAGCTGGCACATTTCTAATTTGATTAACTTGATAAATATATATATATATATATATAAGTAATTGCAAAGCTGCTATAACACCATCCTAGCATGTGTCAGTTAGCTATATATTTTTTTTAAAGCAAAAAGAATAAATACCAAACTATGCTCAACATTTTCCAAGCTGAAAACTAAGCAGCTTACGAGTTTTTAAGTCTGTTCTCTCACTCAGCTTTGTCCAAGTTAACAGTCATTTACACAAGTTGTACAACTATATTTCATAAAGTCCTCCTCACTGTCAGGATTCAACAAATCAGCGTTGCGATAAAACGTCCAGTTTCACGAAAAATTATTCTCACTGGCAAGATATATAGTGACTTATAATTGTAATTTATAATTTTATATAACTTCGTCAATTGTAGAATTTAAAACATTTTTCATTTATCAATATTTGAACAATATTGTTTGGCTACTCTTCTTGCTTGTTAAGCGTTAAACAATTTTAATTGGGTCCAGCCAAGTTTTATATTTCACATTAAAAAAAAAACACATATAATTTGCAGAAATGTCAACTGTAATTTAAGTGACAAACTCGTTTGATTCGGTTCGCTGAGTAATGCCACAAATGAGAAAACCATTAGCCGGTAGCTGGAAGTTCAGCGAAAACACAATCAGCTTTATCAGCTGTCAGCGAAATCCACTTCATAATGCAGACGACAGATGCGGTTGCCACCTACACATAGGTGGCTCAAAACTTTCCGATTCGCAACGCCATGAAAAACCGGCAGTGTATCCATCACAGCCACTTAGCTCAGCTAAAAGAGAGCGATGTGATGCGCCATTTAGTTGGCCATTAGATGGTTGTCGGCGATACGACGTTGCAGGGTTGCCACCAAAACAATTTGCCAGCCCGTTGCCTGTGTGCATGTGCGTATGTGTGTGTGTGTGTGCGAGTCTGGGCGTGTGCGTGACATGTGCCATTGCTGATGTTTTTGGTTGGCTTTGTTGCCAACAAGAAGTCAAGTAATTAATACTGATTTCTCTAACGTTCATTGATGCGGAACATCGCACTCTAGACAAAGGTGCTGCTAACGACAACGACAACAACATCAACAGAAATATGCCATGTGGCAACAACACTAGGCGCCGACTAACAACTTTATGCGTCTCAAGGTTATATATGTATATAGCTTGCTCGGTCGTAGGCCAAAATCGACGCTCCACACTCCACACTACCCATCTACCCATCGAGAAACTGCCGTCCAGGCTGTTTGCCTATTTTGTTTACTCATCGCGTCTTTAATTGTTTAACACCAATTTTATTTGCATCCAAAACTTTGCTAATTAAGTAGCTGTAGCCGACAGATTTACATGAACTCACACCCAGTCGAGGGTCTCCTGAATTTCTTCTGTTCAAATGGCCAAATTATGAATTCCTTTCGGGCAAAAAGTTAAATAAATAAATAAATTCGTTAATTTCTATAAATAATAGCAGACGCGGTCAGTGGCATGGAGAAAGACACGAAAAAGGGAATGAACAACAAAAAAAAGCACGATACTTAGATATTAAGTTGTTTATGGGCAAAAAGGACGGAAATTATAAATACGCCACTATAGCTGGATAATAAATGAGCACACATTATAGTATATCATTATATGTGTGTTTAATATTCACATTCGGTTTACTATTCAAATTTATTAAAGTTAATTAAAAGTAATGAGCAAATAGGATAAAAATCATATTGCTATTTGCTATTTCATTATATATTTTTATATGCATGCCAATTAAAAGAACAACGTGGCCAAAACATATATTTGGGATTGCATTATAGCGTTATTAGCTATGCAAAACCCTAACACACAAATTCCGGTTTGAATATCAATTTATAAATTAATTAAAGCGCATAAATTTCAGTGCATTTGTGATGGTCTTGGCCTTGGCCTGCACACAAATATATACATATATGATTGTATTGTATGGCAAATATCTGTCAACGAGGGCTACTCAAAAAGTTGCAGCACATTAATTTAGTGAAATACAAAAAAAAAAAAACATGATAATAATATTTAAAGTAAAGGCCATTAATTTAATGGTAATCTAATTATAAATTGAATTTAATGATTTCAATTCTTTTATTATTATATTATATGAGGCAACTCTTTTTCTTGTATTCCCGCGAAAAATGAACTTATAAATCAATTAACCCGTGTATTTTCATGCTGCGCATCTGACTGATGTTCAAACTTAACATAATGGTGAGTTATTAAATTAAGCACTATAGCTCTTTTGGCCGGCGAATCCTTCTTCCGCAGCCCACCTCCCGTGCGCCGAAAAGCATGCTACATAAAACACAACTGTCACTGACAAGCGCTGCAACAATAGCAACAAAATGCGAATTAATTGTTTGGCGACTCTGCTAAATGCAGTATTGAATAAGTGGAAGCACATTTAATTAGCACGCAAATCATTTTCAAAAGTAACCCCCGCACCGCACCGCATCCCCCCCAACACCAAAAGCAGCTGAGCCATAAAATTAACAGCAACCGAATTATTCGGCCATAAAATTGTCATCAAATTTTCGCGTCAAGGCCTATTTGGGGTTCTGCCGTTTTTTGCCAAGGTAATTTTCGACACACACACACACACACAGATACACAAACGCACACACACGCTTACAATTGTTAAGTGAAAATCGCATCTGAAGCAACTGCCTTCAAGTTTTGCCGGCCATAAATTAGCGCACAGTGAAAGGCATTGAGACGAAAGGCATTTCAAAAACTTTTATCAGCTCCTTTTATGGCACGAAAACCCCTCCCCATCCCTCCCTTCCGGCCGCCCATTGACTGATTATGGCAGGCAAATGAGCGCCTCAAGTGCCAAACCAAAGCAAAGCAGGAACAAATAAAGCAATGACATTGATAAGCCACACACACAAACACACACACACACACATACACAGCGAAGCAAACACTCAGCCAACAGCAACAGCACACGCTCTTAATGTGATTTGTGCGTGTGTATGTGTATTTTATGTTTATTGTTTTCGCTACAGCCAACACACACACACACTCACACACACACACACACACACACATACACACGCACTCGCCTTCGCCTTGGGCTGTGATGCCCTTACAAAGATTGGTCACCTTTGATATCGACGTGAAATTTATACCAGAAACGCCATGGATCAGTTCAGTTCAATTCATCTGCCCAGCTGCCCACAAATTTATTGTTTTTAGCCATTTAGCTATAAATAAAACAGATTTATCATTGGGAAACTACTCGAACAAAAATCCAAGCTTCTCAACTCAGCTAGTTTTTGATTTCATTTAACGTCTAGAATCTATAAAGCTACAATGCTAATATTTCCGTAACTTTACTTCAAGTTAGCCATCGGTGTTTTTTTTTTTTGTAAGCGTAGTTGCCTTTTACACATTTGTACGAAAGATTTGTGATCTGTGAAACAGTTTGGATAGTTTTGCTTTCTCTCGAAGAGTTCAAAATTGTATAAAATAAATACCACATCAAATAATTTTTGAAAATCAACACAACAATAAAACGCATTACCGGGATAACAATAAAGACTTGGTCCTTTCGATTCAAACAATGGATGCTGAAGAAGAAGCTCTCCGAAATGAAAGAAGACTGCATGCGTTGCTGTCGATTCATCGACAATTGACGAACCTAATGGATTTCGTTGATCGCATAGGAATGTCCCTGGAATCGCTGTCGCTGAGCACCGTTCGCTATATCCGCGAGCAGAACTCAGAAGAAATTGATCAGGCGAATGAGGATAACAGCGAAGCCGCCGAGGCCGCAAGGAATATTGGCAAGAGTGATGCCGAGAAATGGGCCAGAAGAAAGGAAGGCAATTGACCTGTGTTGTGGTAATGTGGACATTCAAAACAGTTAAAAATTTGAAGATGTGTTATTTGATTATATATTTTTGGCGCCAAATACATTTGCTCTCTGGTTCTGTATACAGCGCATTTTTTCGATAAATATTTATGGTGAATCTCTTTTATGTTGCACAGCATTCAATATTCGGCTTTTTCAGTGCCACTCTTTTCTACCTTCTGGCTTATGATTATACAAAATATTTGCGCCCACTTTGTCTATCCATTTTTATATATGGGCATGCATGTGCGTGTGTGTGTGTGTGTATGCGTTTGTTTATGTTTTACCAATTGACTTTTAAGGGCTCACGACTTTAATTCTGGTTAACAGCGTACAAAAATATTTTTATTGCATTGCTTGCCCCACGAAATTTCCGTTGAACTTTAATCAACAAATTTGCAGAGGCGCGAGCTCTCACATATCTCTGGAACACATCTGGTTCTGTACGGATTGCTGTCCACACTTTATGAGCATTCTGTAGTCTGTCCTTGAAAATCGGTGTCCACTTTCATTGTTTGCCTTTCTGCTGTGCACTTGATCCACTCATTGTTTATCTCGCCAACAAGCCGCTCTAAATATATGACAGCTATTTTCTCTTACATTTTCTAGCCTTTTTCGAAAATTTTTAGCTTGCTCTAATTTAATGGCTTATTTTGTGCTAAAACATATTCGGTTGCATTTTATTTAATCCTAATGCACAATTTAAAAATAGCTGATTCTGTTGAGAGTTCCTAAAATATATATAGTATTTTGAGCACTTTTTTATTTAGCAAAATTCACCATATTTTATTTATTGTACTTTTTATTTTTGCACCCATTCTGTTGCTTAAAATACACTGAGTAAGAAATTCCCACCAGTTTTCAGTTGCAGTTTTTTTACTGAGAATTAACGGCAACGTTTTGTTTTTGTTTTTGTTTTTGTGTTTGTTTTTTTGTTTTTTTTTAGCAATAAAATACGAAAGCACTTCCTTAAGAGTACTTTTTGCCCGTTCTGGGCATTGCTTAACAGCGTGTATAATAATTTGAGTGCGAGCAGCCAGAAGCACGTCTTCAGCCAACGTAGCAGCAATTAAACGATTCTGTTGTATGCGAATGGGTCTCATGCATAAAGTATGGGTTGGCATTCGGATATATGGATATATATATGGGGAAGTAGTCGATATAATGCGCAGTCGTTGTTCAATCTGCGCCAAAGGAAATGCAATTAATGTTTTGGGGTCGGTGCGGAACAACGGAAACTGGCCGATTGTAGATAAAGTTTTGGGTTGCTTGTTCGTAGATAAACTTTACGCTAATTGCGCAATTATATCATTTGAATGTGTGCCAAGCGTTTCCAATGCGAAAAAGGTGTGTGCTCTGCCTTCTGGGCACACCGGGTGGCGAAGGCGAAGGCGAACCCGGACAAGGTGGCGAGGGAAATGAAAGTCAAGCTAATTATTTTAATAGTGCCAATCAAGCCAATTTACACACCGGGCTGCGGAGTCGGTTATGACAATTGTCATCGGTATCAGCGCAACAGTTGATCCACTGGCAGTCCCCGTTAACCTGCCCCACCCAATCACACAACCACCCACACACACACACACACACACACACACACACACACACACACACACAGGAGAGCGTGCGTATAATTGCATACTTTGGTGCATAAGTAGTCAGACAAACTGTCGGATGACGACTCTGCAGTATAGTGTACGGTTATGGCACTTAAAGTAATTACGCCAGTGCTCTCATTCTCATTCTCGTTCTAATGCCCATTCTCATTCCCAATCCCATTGGCATTCGCATTACTATTCCCATTTCCATGTCCATCCTGCTCAAGCCCGTTCCTTCCTCCTCATTCCTATTCCACGGCTGTTGCCTGTGCTTAACGCCAAACCCTAAGCGGAAATTGATTTTGCAAGCCGTTGGCTGATCAACTGCTCCACAACATTCGCAACATTTTAAGCGTTGATTTTCGCATACACTTTCTCAAAATCTACTCGCACAACTATCTCACATTGTTGGCATTGCAATTGAAGGATACGAAATTCAAATTTTCTTGAATTGTGTGAACACATATTGTTTAAGACAATTCTTTTATAATTAAAGTTGTAAGAAATTTAATTTCTTTTTTCAAAGTAATATATACTTTATATCATTATATTCAGTTCAATACTTTATTCAGACATATTAAATAAAACGATGATCAGGCAGAGCATCCGCACTTCGGCGTTGATATTCGCGCTTTTTCGTTTGATTTGATTTTGCTACTTTGCTTTTGCCTTGCTGCTTCTTCATTGAGTAACAAGAAAACTATAAAAGCGCAAAGGCGACGACTGTGGGCGATTTGGGGGGCGGTGCGGGCTGAGCGGTGTGGTTGTTCAGTGGGTTGGCGCCTCTAGAAATTGACAAGTTTCAACTCGAGTGTGCAGTCAAAGAGCACTGTGTCTGTCCCAGTGTCTATGTCTGCGTGTCTGTGTCTGTGTCGGTGTCTGTGTCTATGGCTCTGTCTATAGCTGTGTCTATGGCTCTGTCTATGCGGGCAATGGCAGCTACTGCGACTTGTGAGCTCAATGCTGCAACGCCCAGTGGCACGCCCACTGCTGCAGTGGCACGGTCGCTCGTTTGCTTGTTTTCTCTCGTTGGCTTACTCGATTGCACAGCTGGGCCGCTCGTCGTCGGTCGGTCATTGACTCGCTGGCGCAATTCTCGCTGCAATTTTCAACAAATCAGCAACACCCCCCCATCACCCATCACCCACCCCCTCCACCCATCACCCATCACCCCACTCACCAAACCAGCCAAGCGCCAAGCAACTGTCAATAGCAACAAAAATTCAAAGCGACATGAATTTTCAACGAAATTGTTGTGGGCAGGCGAAGCAAGGATTTTGTGGCAAATTGTAGAAGTGAAACCAAATACAGCATTGATTTTGGTCAATGGCCTGTGGCGGCGACATTAGGCAAGTCTCCAGTGGGAGCAGTTGGTTTCCTTTAGATAAAGACATGGCCACAATCAAATCGTTATTTCCACAGAAACAAGAAGCTAAAAAGTTGCGCGACTGCCGTTTTGTCAGCAATTGCAGTGTTTAACGGTGCGTATGATTAATCTCAGTACTGTCTAAATTTTATTTAAGTGCCAGCAAACGGGCCACGCCCCAAATGGCCAAATACTGTTCGTTGCGGCCAGTGGCCAGCATCGAAAGAAAACTTGCCTAATTGCAAATTAGCACAGAAAATTTAAATTGAAATGCGAGGCAATCTCAGGGGGCATTGCCTACTAATTGCCGACCAGTCTCCAGAGATGGGTATATTGATTTTTGCGGTTGCCCAAATCCCAATCTCGGCCAGACGTAATCCCACTGTTGCCCCAACACGCTCGTGTATTCATTTGCATAGGTCTGTTCTATCGCAGATCCTGATTTTGAATGGAACAATTGACATGGCTATGACAACTGCAGCTGCTTTCTCTTGTACGGGGAATACGCCAGCTGGGGCCAGCAAGCCATCAAATCAGTTTGAACAATGCAGAATATACAGAAAGGTGCCTTCAAACAAAGTAATTAAATCAAAACTGTGCTGGGCCAAGCATAAAGAGTGTATATATACACATAAGTATATCTACATCAGGTAGACAAACACAATTTGTAGTCTATAATATAATTTTGAGAGAATTAATTGTGCAAGCTGTTAACGTTCGAGTCAAAGCTTAAGGCCAAATGCCTTTGTTGTTGATAAAGTAATTAGGCAATTAAGATCTGCAGACATCTAATATTTATATTCATATGATTCAGCTGCCATGAATACGCAATTTGAATGCGGCAACATTTCGGTAATGCTTTAATTAGTATGAATTTCAATTCGTTAGTAGACATACAGCATAAAAGCTATTCAAAATTTAAAAATTCCCATGACTCATTTTTTAAGAAATATTTACCTATATTTTTTGATGTGAAACAAATTTGTAATAAGCAAATTCACATGCAATTCAAACTTGACTTTTGTAAGTCCTCGCAAATAAGGGAGAAGAAACTTTTTATTTGCCGAAGAGTTCAGAATTTCTAAGCACCTTTGAGCTGCCTATGTCAAAGGGTATTTGATCTGTGCCCTGCCCGGTCTTGTGGTGCATTCATTGTATTGTCTTCTGTGAGCGACAACCCGAGTTGGCATTTGGCTCTGATTGATTCAGAGCTTGGCTTGTTGACCCGGGTGCTGTGTTACCTTGACTTCGTTTCCAGCTGACGGGGCCGCAGTTCGCAGCTTGTTTTGAATGCGCTGACTCTTCGATATCCTTGAACTTTGTGGGGCCGCGGTGCAGCGGGGCCGAGTAGCTCAGACATTTGTGTACACAACGGTGCGAATTTCATTTTTTTTTCGTTTTTTTTTTTTTCGTTTTTTGTTTAGGCTGTGAAATGTTGGTTTGTTTACGCTTTTGTGTTTTGGGGCGTGAAACGATGAATGTCGAGCACATTTGCATTTTTGGGGTCAGGCAACAACAACAAAAGCGACAGCGCGCGCGAACGCTTCTTCAACGGGCAGCGGAAGGGAAGCGAGGAACGAGGAACAAGGAAGACGAGAGCTCTGCAATCTCATTTAAATTTTATCTGCTGCGCTCAAGGATTAGGCGCCCGGCTATATGAATCACCAATTTGTCAGATTAAAAAAAGACGCGACATAATAAATTCACCAAATTAATTGCCATGGAAGGGCAAAAGTGAAGACTTTACCTAATAAATTGCATTTAAAAATGAAGCGTGCCCATTTCAAGCATTAAACAGAATGCAAAATGCGAAAATTAACGATGCTAGCGATGAGGACAGCTCCAAGGACGCTGTCTACAATAAACTGGAGCTCGAGTTGACAACGTTTTTAATGTTGCCATATATTCGTTTAAGCATACGGTGCGTATGCGTAATCTGCCAAGAACTTAATCATTGACACTTACGCATGACAGAGACATGACAACCAAGACAGAGAGAGTATCTTGAGCACCTGCAATACTCATATGAATAATTTTTGCGCAAATTTGCAGCCCTGTTAATGACATCCAACAATTTGGAAAGAGCAAAAAACACTGCTAAACTTTTTTGGCCCACTTGATAAACTTTAAAAGTACGATAAATTTTAGGTCAAACATTTATTATTTATAACCCAAACAAAACTAAATATTCTACACTCTAGCCTTCAGCAACTTATCTCGAGTTGGGGCTGTAAAATGTGTCATGACAAAAATAAATAGTTGGAGGGGAGAGGCTCAGACATAAGATGTTGTGGGAGAGCAACGTCAATAAAATAAAACCAAAAAAGTTCCAGTGCCAGGCGCTTTTCTTAAGAAAGAAAATGCGGCTGGAAAAGTTGATTGGCGAACTTGAGGAGTTGGTCAAAAGAAGCCAGAGGCAATAGGAATATAGAAAAGTGCTTAATTGCTAAAAATAAAATGGCATAAAAAAAGGCAAGCACTAAAAGTAGTCAAGAAAGTCTCATGAAAAAATCGAGAATCTTAATTTATCTCACATAACGGAATGTTAAAGTTCAAGAGTATATATGTATATATAATATGTATGCCTATTTGATGGCTACATATTTGCTACACTAATTGCCTACCCTAATCAGGGAGAACTGCTTGCTTGGGCTGTCACTTCAGTGTCTGAGCCTGCGCCCAAAAGTGTGCTACAAAATTTTGTTTTTGAAGTGTTTTGAAGTTTTATTGAAGTAGGCAGCAGAAAATGAAATATTGAGCGACCCTTCCGTCGGGCCCATTCCCGTTCGCATGCACGCCTGCCGCTTTCCACACTTCACTCCCCACCCGCATTTTCCATTAACCGTTCCCCAGGCCACATAAGTCGTGCGCCGACTATTGATGAAGTTAAAGTCGCTGCTTTTGCACAATTGAAAACAGGCGGCGTCTGCGGGCAGCTCGATGGCTTCCCATGTGAGCGCCTTGCGGTCGAAATTTACACCTGCGCAATGTCGTATCCAAAGCGGGCCCCACAGTCACTATTAAATGTTAAAAGCAGCCACTGGGAGCAACGAAGGGTTCAGGTTTTGTGATGCTCAACAGCTGTTTTTTTGGCAGGTGTTTTCAAAAGCGCATTCACCACAATATCGCCAAGTTCGAGAACTTACGGTATTAAAAGTTTTAGGTAAAACGACCTTTTTCCCAAATGTCAAGCATTTGTGAAAGTTGCCATTAACCAAAATTTTATTCATAATATACAAACCAAAATGTATAATATGTTAGGCAGCTGTACGCTTCAGTCAATATGTCATGCTTTCCGGCTCTCAAGACTTCCATTCAAATAAAGCTCTCTTAGTATTTCAAATGAGAAGAGGAATAAATAGCGTTTGCATTCTGGAGAACTCATGTATTTTTTTTTTTTTTTTTTTTTTTTTTCTATTCGAGTTGACTTTGTGAAGTGGCTTTGACTTCGGTCTTAAGCCCATCAAATGCTGCCTGCCATCATTTTTTAATACCACAACGCTGTTATTCATTAAGTTTAATGAGTTCATTTTAATTTTGAATGCGAAGCAAGACAGAAAGAGCGACTGAGACGCTGCTGAGTCTAAGCAAAAGCAAACGATTCGCGGACGGCAATTTTAAAAGGCTTGAAATTGAAGCAAGGCTACAGGCTAATTGACAACCCAGCCAAGCCAAGCCCAGCCCAGCACAGTTTCGGGCCACCCAAATGTCGATGTGGAGCATATTGGATGGTAAAAGCTCCTCGGCTGCCGGCTGCCAGGCGACTAATTTAATTAGCGTCGCTAATTTTGGCTCTATTAGCTGACAAGCTGCCGTTTGTCGTTCGATGTGCGTTATTTTTGTCGAGCACTGTTGCAAATGGCAGCACTTAACACCTCCTTGAGGAGCGCTTACCAATCTAATAAGCCAACTGATGATTAACATTACAATTTTCAGCTGCATAAAATGTCCTTCATCTGTCCTCGCAGCCATGCCAAAAGCAACTGGCAATTATTTATATTTCAGGCACATAAAAAGCGTTAAATCTATGAAAAATTTTATAACTTTTTTGTTGTCACGCTTTCGCATGAATGTATGCAACAGGCAGCAGTAGATGTCTGTCGTCCTATCGGCTGTATACCTTATATATCTAACCAAACTAGCGAGTGAAGAACTAGCTTTCGAGCTAAGTGCAGGGTATCTTCTAGCTCATCAGTGTTAACTGACACACACTTATTTTTTATGCAATTTATATAACAACTGCAATATTAATTAAGAAAAAACTGTCCCCTATTTTTTGTTTATAATTAATTTTTCACACGCTTTATGGACTCTAAATATTAAATCCAATTTATTTTGATAACCAGACAGAAAAAGTTAATAAAATATATATATATCCATATATAGTATATAGGAAAAAATATTCTTTACAATGGTTTTTTTTTCCAACTTTGACACACTTTTAAACGGAACTTTCGCTCCTGAATATTCATGATTTACATGAAACTATTTTCTGCTACTACTACTACTAAAATACAAAAATATGCATTTCTCTAGAATCGGTTTGAATATTCAATTCATTATACTAGTTTAAGAAAGGCAAATGGATATTTTTTTTCTCTCTTGTTTAATTGTTCGGCGTAAATTGTTGAGCATGGTTCGGTGCTGGTAAAGCTGTGACAACGTTTATAATATTTTTAATTGCCAGCCGCAGCAACAGGCATTTAAATTGAAATAACAACAACGATAACAGCACCAACAACAACAACAACAACAACAACAACTAACAGGGACAAGAATAATTTACACACTGTACACGCACGCACAGCAAAAAGTTCCACATGCTAAACTTTTTACTCAGTTTGTTTTTTTATTTGCCTTTCCGCAGATGTATGCACGCATGTACGGCGGGAAAGGGTATCCTTTCAGCGAAGAGCCTGTCGCTCCAGTTATAAGCTTGAAACAAATTTCTTGAACTAAGTTAAAGTGCTCCATATACAAATTATCTACACGAATTCCTTGAGCTCTAAAGTCAAATTGTGAAATTGATATGTTGATTAGATTCTCCAGCATTGGTAGCTATATCTATTTATCTATATCTTCTATACTAAACTATTAAATTTCAATATGATCTTTGTACTAAGTTTATTTTCTATTTTTTTTTTTTTTTTTAATATTTTTCTATATTTTTTGTAATAAGTTTTAAAATTGCGTGATAAACTGTGTTGCACATTCACTCAAGATTTGATTCCTAGTTCTATAAAACCGTATAATAATAGAAACGGTTTTACGCATCGAAGTCAAAGTCGAATGCGGCAAATCTTTTATTTTATTCTTACTTTTAATACAAAACTTATTTCCGCTCAATTGCAGTTGAAAAGTGTATTTTAAGTTTTGCTATGGCAAAATTCAGCATTTGCCCTTATTTTTTGTTTTTAATTTTGTTTGTTTTTTTATTTTTCATTAAGAAAATTTCATAAGGTAGACGTGCGTGCATATGAGAGAAGTTTATGATGCGTGCCCCGGTGCTAGGGGTACGCAGTGGGTGGTGGGGGGTAGTGGTGTTTTGGTGTTTGGAAAGCGTTGTAGTAGTCCCACATATGCAGGCGCCGGCACGCGTTCCTGTTTGCTTCTAGGGTATACCAGAAACTGTGAGGGACATGGGTCGATCTGGGGAATTAGAGGCTACTGTGGAGGCGGGAAGTGCCAAAACACGTGCTACAGCGAATCGATTAAATTTCCTTAATACCGAACCATAAATTCTCAGTTGTTGTACGATTGTCAACGACCTTTCAACCCAAGATACCATACATATACATATGTAGCTGCAAAGTGACAGTCCCCGCCCAAAAGGAAAACAAAATTATATATCTAGCATCACACTGCGAGTTAAGTGCCATATGAGAGTATTATATAAGCATATATATATGTATATAAATGTACGTATATTTGTATATATTTGGTTTTTAATACCACTGCGTGTGTATTACAGTTATGCTTTGTTTGCCTTTTCGTTTCATTCAAGTGATTTCGTATGCAGTGATTTTGTGTTTCTTTTTTTTTTTTCTTGTGTGCCTCGAAATGAGAGATTTGTGTAAAGATTTACGCGCTACACAAAAATGAACTTGTGTAAATTTATGTGCATTACAAGCCACACTCATTCACTCACTCACACACACACACACACACACACATATACACACAGCCATCCGCACTGCTGGCCTTTCGAACGCCTCAACAAAGTAACTAACACTATTTACCGCTTAATTTTTGGCCTATGACTTTCGGTCCTGGCAGCGGCGTTCTACTCCTACGCTGGTATTTTTATTGCTGCATTCCTTGATGCGACATCAAAGTATCTGCTGGAAATCTATGCTTAAGTTGGCTTTGGACTTTAGCTGATTTGCCGAGAGGGGCTTATGCTGTGTCTCTATTGTGTTCGTACAGATGCCACTATTAATCTGTCGCAGTGTTTCTTATGGAGGAGGTGGTAGCAAGTGGCAATTAAAAAGCATCTATTGCAGCTTATCCAATTTACAGCAATACGTCAATTTTATTTCTTTTGATTTAATCACATTAAGTTCTTATTCGAGCAAGAAATTACAGCGATTTTCCTTCAAATTAATTACAATTATTTGTATGTTGTTTGAAACAAAACAAAAAAAATACTTTTAAATTGTTCAAAACAATCATTAAAAATCAGAAACAGACATTTGTAAGCTTAAATAAAAATTGGCAAGTTTCAAATAAAAAATAAACAAAATTTAAATAATTGAATTTTCAAGAGAGTAATTTTAACAGCTGTTTTATATTAGCTTTAGCTATAGGAAATAATATGAAAATTTCCTTCAATTTTTACTTAACAATGACAGCATACGCTTTGCTGTGGATTTTCCGTTATAAATCAACAATAAATTATGAATATACATATATATATATGTATATATATGCAAATTGTCAGAGCAGAAGCGCTCAGGGCACTGATGATTACTTTCCAACAAATTTCTTTGTTGTCACTAGCTGAAAAGCCAAAATAAAAAATAAAAATAATAAAAATAAAAAAGATCGTAAAGAGAACGAAATTTATTTCAGCTGACAAAGATACATTATAAACAACACCTGCGACCTGCCTCAACCAATTTTTTTTTGTCTCTTTTATTTTCGCACGAGACATTTGGGCCACTTACAATTGATGTGAATGCAAATAAAAAAGAAAAATTGATTTCATGTTTCTCCTTAATGTTATTAAATTTTTCGTGTTTTGTGTTATCTATTTAAAAGGGGGCGATTTTATATGTCAGCTCAAATTAGCAAAGTATTTAGCACACAAAGACACTCTCATAACGGAGAGCTTGGCCGCAAAAGGCAAATAAGCGGCCAATAAAAATATTATTAATATGCCAACGACACACAATCCTCGACTTTTTGGCATCCGCCTTGTTGATGTCCGCTGCGGTGTCGAGTCAGAGCCGCACACAAGCAAACAGCTAGACACACACACACACGTCCGCTCACCCATACATGAGCAAACAGGAAAATTAGCAGCGAGCCAGAGCGGACCACAGCACAGCACACACCATATTATCAGCTGGGTGTGTTTTGGCCATAAATTTATTAACTTAGTGTCACATTTATAGCCACATTTTCTAACCGAACGCCAGCAGCAACATTCGAAGGACACCCACGTAACCCAGAGACACACAGACATGTATATATAAGCAGGAGCAACAGTTTTCTACACTTGTTTCACTTCTCCTTCTCACCATCAAGTTGCAAATATAATGCCCGTGATCTGCTTTCAAATGCACTTTATAATGTTTAATTGATTGACCAGTTAAGCGTGAAAATTGTTGCACTGATGGCAATTTATCAATCGGAATTTGAGCAGCGAACACAAATTTTTGAAATGTCAACTTGATTGATTAGGCAGTTGAATATACTGTCACATTAATGATAATTCCTATATGCATATAATTTTTGTAATCCAACATTAAATTTGAAGTTGTTCAAAACTATATAAATTGCAATTGCTTTTAATGCTATTGATAAAAATGTTCACTTAAAGTTTTAATTAAAAGCAATATTCCTATTGAAAATAATGTGTAAAAGTTCTGAAAACTTCAATGTCATTTCAAACAGACAACCAGAGCTAGTCTAATTAATTTTTTAAACTGTAGAATTAATTCTACATTTCTAAAATATGTCTCATAAAACAAGGGCCTTTTAATATACAGCAAAAAAATTCAAAATTCAAGATATATTATTAAAATGCGAAAGAAAGAAAAAAGTGATCAGAAACATATTTTGTTATACATAATATATGATTTCAATAATATAAACAAAAAATAATTTTATTAAGTTTCAAATTCAAGCCATAGCCCAATTACAGCATTTATTTTTGTGTAAAGCAACTTTAGCAAAATTAGATTAATTTAATAAAAAAAAAGATGAAATTAAAGTTTGTTTTGTTTAAGGCAATTATGTTGGAATTTTCAAAAGTTTTTCTATAGTAGTAGTCTGCAGCAGTGCACTTATAATATTAAGTTCCGTTTAATTAGAGTCGTAAATTTAATATACAAATTTTTTGAGGGTAATTTTGGAATGAAACTTGTTCTCAAAATTTTTGTAAATATAATTTGAATAATTTGAAATGTTGTTGTGAAATTTGAATAAAAAATCAAATATCCGGGCTATACAATATTGTAGATATTCAAAGTCAGGCACCTGTTGTCCATGGGTTTTTGTACAAATGGGCCGAGGCAACGGGACAGGTTTTGTTTTTGATTGATTTCGATGCTTATCGACAATGGGCCACAACAGATGTACAATTGAAATCAATTTCCCAGCTCGCGATTAGCGCGTCAATGTGGGACGGATAAGTGCGGACAATGTACAGCAAACATATGCGACAGCAAACATAAACACAACACTCAATTAACAAACTTACATTTCAGCCACTGAGCACGCAAATTGCAACTGTTCAAAATTTTCAAACTAGGCGCGCCAAAAGTGTTGCATACCGTACGGCGCTATGCGAGCAACAACAATAAGACTAGAACAGTAACTAGAAGCACTAGAAAAAAATAACAGTCCCAAAAAGCCAGTTGTCGCCGCTTCCTCAATGCTGGGCACGAACTAACGGCAACGCAGTCTCGCGACCAACTGAGGCGCCCCAAGCGCCAGCAGCAGCATTTAAGAAGCAGCTGAAACCGTTGTTGCCCCTACGAAGTGCGTGTGGCCTGCGTCGAATGTCGAGCGTCGAGCGTCGAGCGCCGAGCAACTGGCGACGTGCAGGGCGCGAAAGGCGCGTGGTAGGGGCTGACTGATAGGCGGGCGACCAACCAAAAGGAGCTGCCAAACAGACAGCAGCGACGGCGGGCAAAATGTAACGGTTTTTGGAACAGTAAACAGCAATAAAAAGCTCTGCGGCAATAAAAAGCTCATTCGCCATTTTTGCTCGCACCTGGCAACGCTGTCCGCCATTGTCAGCAGAGCGCGACTGTGAGAGCTTTCGCTTGTGACAGTTGGACAACTGCCAGCTTCTCTTGCCGCTCTGTTTACGCAGGCGAGTGGATGGCATAGAGCGCGCTAGCGTCCTCGGAGAATCAAAGATGTTTGCTGAAATTGAACTAAGAGACGAACCAGCAAAACGAACCAGTTGCTTTTGCAGTGAAATTCAATTGTTTGCTGTTTCAAAATTGACATTCATCGAACTAAGTAGATCAAGCAACGTTGTCTTAACTTAATTGGAGCCTTACTATTTTAAAATTAAGTTCAAAATTTGAAATATATTATAAGGTTTGATTATATATATATATATTTAGACAAGCAAGCGACTGTTAACTAAGCTTTTTGAAAATTAATGAATTTTCATATCTTGAAATGAAAAGACTTAGTTTCATATTGCATTTACCTTTGATATATGAGCGTTGTATTTAAAATCGACTCAGAATTTATTGCTACACATTGAAGATCTCTGTTTTTATACTATGCTAAACAACATTGTTGGGCCACACAACCTTTTCGATAAAGTCCAAGTAGAATGCGACACGAGTGTACAGACCCGGAGTTTTGGTAGCACATCCGAAACCCGATGATATGATGCCCAATATGCTGTACTTGTTGTTCTCAATGTCTCGCTCCAAGACCAGCGGTCCACCGGAGTCGCCCTGACAGGCATCCTTTGTCTGCTTCTTATCGATCGCACAGATCAGCGAATCGGTGACGCCAGCCTTAAGGTGGCGTGTGCTAAACGGCTGCTCGAAAATGGATGCGTTGCAATCATTCAAAGGAACGAGAGTCAGTGGGGCGCGCAGGAGAACTTTCGATAATTCTCGATCTGTTTGCACATATATATAGTCAAGAAGTTGGTTGAGTGTTGCAAATCGACCGTCTGGTTATATCTTACGTTCAGCAAACTTACTGATCTGGTTAATAACGCCCCAGCCGGCGACAAAGAGCTGCGAATTCAGTGGCGGATCCGATGCAACCGTTTCCAGGCACGCCGGATACACATAGAAGTTCAGTGTGGCATCCTTGACCAGCTCCAGTATCGCAATATCGTTGACTTTGCTGCTGCTCGTATAATCCGGATGTATGGCCACGTTTTCCTGTCGCATATTAAAATATATGTCAATATGGAATAGTTGGCAGTTCGTCACATATTTATGATCACCCACCGATACGGCAATGTCCTGATAATGTGAGCTAACAGTGTCGATGTTCACCGTGCCAAGCCGAACATGAACGGGCAACAGAGAATTGACGCAATGGGCAGCCGTCAGGACATGACGAGCTGTGATCAGTGAACCACCGCAACGATATTGGATCGAACCAAATTCAAAAAACGCAATTGCCGCCATATGTGGATATACACCTGGATCCACCGGAATACCATCGAGTATGTGTATCGTCAGAGCCTTCTCCTTTTGACGCTCCTCAATCTGACGGCAGGCTACAGCAACAATTCAAAACAATTGTTTGTTGTCAAAAAAAATAAAATAAAATACACACAAAGTAAATTACCGAAAAAACTTATTTTCAATACTGCAACATTTTGAATGTTGAATCAATCTAGAGGACAAATCGTGACAAAAATGCCATCAAACATGAAAATCAGTTCAGTTTTGGCGAAGTTGCGGGAGTTTAAAATTTGGGAGCTGTGCATCCGAATCATTCACTTTGTCAAAATTTTTGCCAATTTCTGCAAGATTTAACCCTCTTTTATAAAAAACTACAATCGATTACAAATATAAATACGCAATTCTAAATTTTGAAAAAACATTTTTCGAAAATGAGTTAGTATGCAGAATCACATGCAGAATCTCAAATTATGACCAAAATGCATATAAAACTGAAAATCGGTCACTTTTGACAACGTTTAACGTTAAAATTTTCCCCGCTCAGAATCACTGTTAATGTTGTTTTTATTATTAGAATTATGACAGTTTAAAAAAATGAATTCGCAATTCTAAAAAAAAATGTTTTCGAAAATGATTAAAGGGTGTGGCGATGGGGGTTACATGCTTCTTTGACCAACAAATGATTTGTTTAATAATGCATGTATTTTAAATGGAGATCGAATCAAATCATGACCAAAATGTCAAAAAAAACATGCAAATCGGTTCAGTTTTGGCAAAGTTGTGAGAGTTTGAAGTATGAGCTATGGATCCGAAGCAGGTCAGAATTTTTGTCAATTTTAATCTGTCAAATCTTAACACATTATCTGACGCGGGCTATCACGAGTAAAAATTTAAAATTTGGTTATTCATTCTGTAATAATTTTGTACCAATATCAAAATAGCTTGCTCCCAATTTTGACTCTGCCAAATTTGTTGACTCTAGATCAAATTCGTTTTGATAATTATTGGTTAGACGTGAATGCAAAAATGAATAACAATAATGAAATGTTCTCGAAAGTTGAAGAACACACTGACACCAATTACAGCCCGCCAGTATTTGAATTCGGAATGGCGGGTTTTTTGCTGAGTGGTGAAACTCACCACGCACTGCTGGTCGCTCTTTTTCGGGCACATCTACTCGAGTGGTGGGCGTGGGCTGAATAACCTGGGGCGTTGTGGTGACTGGCCTGCAAATGTACAAATGGCATTAGGAGAGGATAGGTGAGTGCTTTCTGCTTGCTACGACTGGTCAGGCTACGGCCAATTGATGCGAATGCTTAAGCTGTGACACACCCAAAAGATGGAGCATCGCCGTTGCCCAGCTCGTTGGTCGCGATCTCATCGACGGGCCTCTCCGGTAAGCCAAATGGTGCCACGCTAGCGACTGTTGCAACAGGTAGACGCGGGCTGCTGGACACACGCATCTCCTCCGTGAATGAGTCCTGCTCAATGGCGGGCACAATATCCATGCCCTGCTGACGCAGTTTTTCATTGACTTGGTGTATTAAGTCTTGTGCCGACTCTGGACTACTTGGGGATTCTGGTCTACGTCCTGGGATTTGTGCTGGTACTTCCTGTGCCGACTGTGACCCATTTTCTGCTGGAAATGGATTTGGGATTTGTGCTGGTTCTTCCTGTGCCGACTGTTGCCAATTTTCGGGTCCCGGTCTCTGTTCTTGGAATTGGCTTGGCCTTTGTGCTGGTTCTTCCTGTGCCGATTGCGGCCAATTTTTGGATCCTGGTCTCCGTCCTGGGAATGGGTTTGGGATTTGACCTGTTAATTCCTGTGCCGACTGTTGCCAATTTTCGGGTCCTGGTCTCTGTTCTTGGAATTGGCTTGGCCTTTGTACTGGTTCTTCCTGTGCCGATTGCGGCCAATTTTTCGATCCTGGTCTCCGTCCTGGGAATGGGTTTGGGACTTGAGCTGGTTCTCCCTGTGCCGGCTGCGGCCAATTTTTGGATCCTGGTCGCCGTCCTGGGAATGGGTTTGGCATTTGACCTGGTAATTCCTGTGCCGACTGCGGCCAATTTTTGAATCCTGGTCTCCGTCCTGGGAATGGGTTTGGCATTTGACCTGGTAATTCCTGTGCCGACTGCTGCCAATTTTCGGGTCCTAGTCTCCGTCCTGGGAATGGGTTTGGGATTTGAGCTGGGTCTTCCTGTGCCGACTGTTGCCAATTTTCGGGTCCTGGCCTCCGTTCTTGGAATTGGCTTGGCTGTCGTGCTGGTTCTTCCTGTGCTGATTGCGGCCAATTTTCGGATCCTGGTCTCCGTCCTGGGAATGGGTTTGGGATTTGAGCTGGTTCTTCTTGTGCCGACTGTGGCCAATTTTCGGGTCCTGGCATCCGTTCTTGGAATTGGTTTGGCCCTCCTAGGAATGGGTTTGGGATTTGTGCTGGTATTTCCTCTGGCCGCAATGATAATGGTCTGTTAATGATCTTGGGCTTCCTATTCGAATCGGTCGCCCGCCCGAGTGGACCCACATCCTGAAACTTATCCGCATGTAAAAATTGGGGACTTGGCAGCACTTCCACATCTTCATTGGCTACCACCTGCGGTTTGGGCTGGCGCTCGGTTGGATGTTGTTGCTCTCCAAGTAGTTGAGAAAAATCAAAAAACGCTGAATCTTCATCCAGTTTCCTTGGCGTTGCTTTCAAGCCACCGTCGATGGTGGTACTCGGCGTGGTCGGCACCGATTTTGGAGTGGTTGTTGTGGATGACGTTGTTGTGTTACCTGTGGTGGATCTTATGCCGGGTGTGGTGGTTGTCACCTGGCTTGGGCTGCACGTAAATCAGATGAATTGTGTTAGAGGCCAGTTTCTCGCCTATCTTATAGTATGGAACATGCAACAACAATTGGCACATAGCGGTTCAGGGGGACAACAACAAAAGCAGCAATAGGCATTCCTTATTATATTAAATTCTTTGTTCACTCTTACCCCTTGTCATCCTCACAGCACTCGGCTACCGGACAGCAGATAATCTCCTCGTACAAGCTCAGGCCACACGAGGGAACATCTCTGCTGGTCAACTTATTCGCATTGAAATATTTCGCAATCACCGGGTAGCAATCGGTTGAGGTCCGGCAAATGCCCTGCAGATTCCCTTTCAACACACATTTATCGCCTACTGAAATGGAGCTGACGTTAACTGAGCAAATCCAAATCAAACCTAATACATACCTTCGAGTGCCTCGAAATGCGACACTACGCATAGGATAACACCAAGCAGCAAAAGGCTTTGACAGGATCCCAGTCTCCTGAAAATTATCAAAGCCAGCATCATGATCACAGGCTCGATCAGCTCTACAATTAAGTAAAGAATGCTAACTTATATATTTAAAACCATGAAAATCACGTAGAAAGGCGTTTTTTTACAAATTAAAATAGATTGACTCCTTTATAGCTCAATGTACAAAAGGTAATAAAGTACAGACGGTACAGACGGAGCGACAGAGCTCTGAGATGTTTCCTTCTGACTGTTACATACTTTAACAAAAAATAGGCATACCTTTTCTATTCAAATGTTAAATTAGAGCGTATGAAAATACAAAAACTGAGCGAGAACTAGAAGACAGATAAAGAGCAAGAGAAAGGGAGAGAGAGTAAGAGAGAACGATAATAAGACAAGACAACTTTAAAAATATAACTTTTAGTAATCCAAACAAAGTATAACACACTGAATAACCAGAAGTCTGCAGGCATTACTTGAGTTCATGAGAATCGCATAGAGGGGTCTTAATTGCTATTTAATTAACAAAAAGCCGCAAGAGTACAATTCGTCTTTCGATCAACTTCTGCGTATATTTGTAACAGCTTTAACTTTAAAATTCTACAAAACGAAACATTCGTATGGAATTTTATATATCAACATTTTACATTGGCGGACGGACGGACATGGCTATATTGATGTTAATCCTGTCAGATACATTTTCACATAAACATCGTACAATGATAAAATATACATTATATCAATTAACAATTACATTTATATATATATATATATATTTATTATATGTATTATTATTTTATTTTTTGATTTTTCGTTTCTGCATAGCCCAATATATTTGCACCAATTGAATAATTCTTGTAGATCGTATTTAACAATGTATAGGCTATAGTGACTCTTGGGGCCACCTCAAACAGATTTTTGTTTGTATTGTCGCATTTAGAGCGCTGCTTTACTGATAACCGCAAACCTGCGCTGACCTATTTATAATTATTATTCTGGCCTACATAATCTTGCATGCACCATCAGCTTAATAAAAACTGGAAAATTTAATTACATCCCGCCGTAAAAAGCAATATGCACACATTTCATATGTCCGCATTAGTGTGGAAATTTCCCAAAACAGCTAAGATATAAATGAGGAGTTAGTTTGTTGGATGTTTACCTATAGTCGTGATTCATATACATTTTTCAGACCTTTCACTATAGTTTCTGATGATCAACTGGTTTTGGGGAGATGCTAGCTCGTTGAACTCTACCGATTTAAGATTATCTGCATATTAAAGACCTTCAACTTTCTAGCGCCTTTTCTAAAGGCCACATAATTTCCAATCTGCAGTACAAGTTTTAGCAAATTAACAAATTCTCTTTCTTTTCAGGAACTAGGAATTTTACTGTTTTCAAGTGTTCAGTTATCTTTAAAGTTTTTATAATAGATCGTGCAACTACGAAAGATAAAAAACATAACAGAATTATAGGAAAAGCTCAAATAGATTACGATGATTTTATAATAATAATTACTACTATTATTTGAAGTATAGGTTTCAATTTTATTTATAGCATATGCTAAATAACTGTTGTTGAGCTAAACATTTGTAAGTTAACTTTTTCATTACCGTATATATGTGTAATATTTATATGTATGTGTACAAATAAATGTATATTTTTTTACAATATTTAGCTCAACAAAATGATAAGGTCTAGACCGATCTATATATTCATTTATTATTTGTTGCAATAGTTTAGCTATAAGCTCTTGAAAAGTGATTTATGAGATGACATGTGTACAATTCTGTAGTGCTAGATGCATACATACATATGCATATATAATCATATGTACAGAAACGTTTGTTGCTTATGCTTGAAGCAAGCATATGACGTCACAAATTAAGCAAACTGCACTTAAGGAAATCATTTCCACATGTTGCTGGCAACTGTAAAGCTCTTTTTATAAACGTCATTCAAACGTTCTTAAGCCTTTAACGCAATGTTAATGCAATTATCGGCGAGCTCTTTAAGTCTGGCTTCACTGTACTCGATTTGATAATGTTTATGCACAACAGTTGAGCTCGTATCTCTGGCATGCTCTACATATGTATGTACATATGCCGTGTTTTGAAATGTGGATTATTTGTGTTATAATGATTGTTGCTGTGGTTGCTGTTATTAATTATTAGCAGACGAACCTTTGACACACGCAAGCTTTAGGCTCGTTATATTAATAATAATAATCAAACAAACATGTAACCAACTGCACTTTTTGTTCGCGTTATTTGGCTTTTGATATGAAAGCACTTGAAAATATTCAAAACAGAAAAAAAATTAAAAAAATAAATAAAGGAATCAAAATAAAGCAACAATTTAAACCGGTGCCAGACGATGCACGGAAACGTTTAGCTCGGAACTTATCGAAGCTCGGGCTGATCTACTGGAGCTGAGGGCAACCTTACATCAACGCGTCGCTTTGCCAACTGAAGCGGAGATTAGAACCCGAAGCGTAGCCGGAGCAATAGCCAGAGTTGGGGCCGTGGTCAAGCGATTGTTGTTGTCGCTCTTCTTCGTGTTGTTAACGTTGCTGTTGTCGTTGCTGTTGTTTTGCTTCTTGATAGCGCTGAGCGGCAACCGGTTTGTTTTTTAGCATTTCACAGAATCAAAATACACAACTGAGCGCAGCTACCTGGTAAATACCGTGCCGCCGTGCATAAGTTCATAAATAAACAACAGCAAATAAAAAAAAAAATAAAACCGGCAGTAGCCACAACAACAACATTTTGCAACAATGACGACTGCAACAACAACAACAACAAGAAACAAGCAGCGTGATTCAAGGGAAATACACAACCAAAGTAAAGTCAGAGAGCGCCGCTGAACTGACTCAAATCGCTTGTTGGGGACTTTTTATTTTAGCCCAATGTCTCTGCGGAACATATTCTTTGTTGAATGCGCTCCAATTAAATTGACAAATCGTGATTTTTTAAATTGCATTAAAACATGTTGTTGTTCAACAAAAAGAAAAACAAACAACAAATTTGGCAAGCCCATCAAAAATAAATACCAAATTTCAATTATATTGTATCTAAATATTTTTAAATAAAAGCGCGTTCTATTATACGACCATAGATTATGCAAGCCATTGTGACGTCACAATTTCGCCTTTTAAAGAAGCATAACCACCAAAGTAGACTAATTATCTCAGTTAAACTTGACATTGATCTGTATTATTATCGCTTACAGCACATATGTATATCAAATATGTCTCCATCTCTCTCGAGGTATTGCTTAAATCATCGGGCTTATAGCTTTATATGGTTTATATACAATTTAAAATCGAACCTTTGCTAATTGCAATTGCGTGACGTCACACGCTCTTAAATGGTGCTCTTTCGTATCAGCGCTGAATAACCGTTCTTTATGCAACCTTTAGATCTCTCAATTGTTGATCAACCAGAGCAGCTTGGATACACTTTTAAGAATTTTCCAACACTTGTTTGGTAGATAACAGATTTCTGTTCAGATCTGAATTTAGTAATTCTTATGGGGATGCTTCGGGATGCTTTGTTCGAGCCTAAGAAAACCAGTTTATATATACAGTGTATATATTGCGTCTAATCTCAGTATATAGAATATGAATTAAGTTGCGACTTAGATTACGATACATAACTAACGATAAACTAATCACATTTGTTTGGCAAGCAGCTTGCTGCACTGTAGCGCAGTGGGAACACCTTGAAATTAAATTAATGTTGCTGTTGCTCCACAAAGTGGACGAGCTGTGCGTCCAGCAGGCTAGTGAAATACATGACCGGTGCGTCACAGTTGGCGCCGGTGGGCGTGGCAACGGCCAGGACACAGCGACTGCCGCTGGGACGACGCAAGTGGAGCACGCTGCCCACAACGGCCGGACACGGAGCACACGAACTGGAATTGCTGGCGCTCAGCGCTGCCAGTTGGATGGGCGCCAGGCAAAGATGCGTCGATGGCAGCTCCTGAGCGGCAGAGAAAGCGGTAATGTCCTTGCAGGCAGCCGACGGCAGCAGTCGCATGGGCAGCTCATAGAGCGGACAATCGCTGGCTAAAAGAGACCCACCGAAACTGTTACGCAACTAAAACAGGCGAGTGGAAAAAACTTACCATTGCCCTTGGCCCAGGCGGTGGCCAGCAGCTGTCCACTGACCTGCAGACGCGTCAGCTCGAACTGGGTGCACATGGGAGCCAGGCCGACCTTCGGCTCGTCCAGCTGCAGCGGATGCGCCAGGCGGAGCAGCGCCAAGTCCTGGCGATAAACAGCGACGTGCTGTGTAAGAAAAGGACAGACACACATGAGTCAAAGAGAGGGGGGTGAAAAGGTGAGATTTCAAGATAATGCAAAAAACAGAAAAGATCGCAATTTAACAAAAATATCTGTTTGTTTCAATTAATTAAAATAATTGCTGATTAGATCAGAAATTCGTTAACAACCAAAAGAAAGTTATGTTGTTATCCGATCGGAACAATTTTGATAAATCTGTTGTCAAGTTTCATATAGATAGTTGCTCGACTTTAGTAGTTGTGCCAATTAATGAGAGCGAATTTAATATTGTGACGTCACAAGAAGTTTTTGCATGATCTCTCGAACGTGGGGCAGGGCGAATGGAAGCGTATGTGCGCACCGCAATATCAACCAGATAGTCCTCGTCGACGTCCACGTCGCGCATATCCGCGACGCCGAAGACCGCGTGACTGGCGCGTCCGCAGCCGGCGGCGGTGAGCAGCAGTCGCGGCGTCAGCGCCAGCGCCGTGCATCGATGCAAGTGTCCATCGAAGGCGGCGTTCGGATAGGCCAGCGCCGCCAGGTGCTTGTAGTGCGGCAGCAGCTCGTCGGCCTTGGCAATGGCCGTCTTGTCATCGGCCGCGTCCGCCGGCTGCGCTGTTGTCGCCGCCGGTTGCGCACTGCTCAGCCGCTCCTCGGTGGCCACCTGGCCGCGCGACTGCAGCGGCAGGTTGGTGGGACAGCAAATGATCTCCTCGACGGTGCCCTTGGCGCACGTCTGAACGTCGTCATCGTGCAGCCGACGCTGCTGCAGCAGCGTCTCCACGCTCTGGCACTGCGAGACGGCCAAACACTTGCCCTCGTACAGCGGCGTCCGGCAGGCGGCGCCCGCCCTCCTGCCCATGTCCGAAAGAATGCTGTCCCGGCTGAATGGCGCTGTGACGGCCACCGAATGCTGTACATACTCGCGATTGGTCTGGAAGATGCTAAGCCAGGGTGCAGACTCGGTTGTTGTTGTTGCTTCTGTTGTTGTTGTTGTTGTTGCTTCTGTTTTCGTTACGTTTTCCTTTGGCGAGAAGCGCAACGTCGAGTTACCCGTTTCCAATGGACAGCAAATCTTCTCGCTTGTTACGGTAAAGCCACAGCCAACCACCGACCCGTACGACAGGCGTCCACTTTGGATGAACTGCGGCAGCATCGTGCACAGCTCCGCCGGCTGGCAGCTGCTGCGATAATCGCGTGTCGGACAGGGATCGCCCACTGCAAATGCAATGCACGTCAATTACAGAGCAGAAAAGAGAGCAGGAGAGAGAGCGTGAGAGAGAGAGAGAGAGAAAGAGCGAGAGAGTACACACCCTCCAGGCTAAAGTAGCCGCAGCAACCGCTCAGGCAGCTGCTAAACAGCGTGATTATTACACCGAACACTCGTGACATGGTCGATCCGACAACGAACTGGACAGGCGCGTCGCTCGCGCTCAACTGCCGCTCTCCCACTGGCCAAGCGTCGCTGCCAGCGATAGTCGCAGCAGCAGCGGCAGCAACGTCTACTGAGGAAGTGTCTCAGCGCCAGCTGCTGCTCCGAGTTCGATTAAGCCGCAAGAGAAACACATAATCAAACTTTGTATTGTGATTGTTGAGTGGGTGGGAAACAAGCTAAATAGATTATATACGAAACACTGAAACACAATTTTCAACACTGTACTGAAATAGAGCTTCGTAATGTGCTTCAAAATAGAGATGATTTTCTGCAAATCTAAACATGCTGAATGAGGTTTCTCGGATCCCATTGATCTCTTAGATCTCTTTAAAACATATTAAGTTTATATTGGTTCGTGTATACCATTTCAAACATTTGCTTACTATCGATCAATATCGATTTCTGCCCCATTCTTTAAGTAAATCTAGAGTCTTTCTTGTTAAGTACTTCGCGAATACAATCCAACTAGTATATTTGATGTATTTTTTAAATATCAAAAAACAATATATATATATACTCGAAATTGTCATTTATGTATTTGAAAATATTGTATGGGCTATAAAGATAACGGTAAAGCAAGAATATCAATAAATCAGCAATTTCGATTGATTTTACAGAAAGTCACACATCAGTGAGATATAAATCTATAGATTGAAAAAGAACTTTCGTTTTATTCCACGTTCTAATGCAGATCATTTTTATTATTCTACCGATTGAAAATGAAAATATTACGCTAAAAAACTATCCAATTGAACTGTTGATTTTGTTATTCATTGTTTTTGGCCTGACATCTTACATGTATTGATCCGGATTCCAGTCTGGGGGCTGTGCGTGATCTGGATTTGGGGCACCCTGGCCGGGTATGTGTGGACGGTTGGGATTCGGAGCTGGGACTCGAGGGTAGGGAAATAGATTGCCCATACCACCGGAGAGGGGATCCAGATCGCCGCGCCCAACATCAGGCAAGCTGTATGGGGTCGGTTCAAGGTTGTGCGGCAAATAGCCCACCGGATATCTGGCCTCGATCAGCAAAGGATCCGAGGTCTGAGCTGGCGACTGGCTGGTCCGTTGCGGTGGGACAACCTCACGTGAGCTTGCCGCAAATACCGGATCGCATAGTTCCTTGTGAAAGCGATCGACAATTGCCGCAGCTGTTGGCATCGTTGTTGCAATTCCGCCCTTTAGATTGGCCACCAACGAATCCGGAGTAATGCACAAATTGGACACATTCTTTGTATTCACGTCCAGCAAATTAACAATCAACGCATCTTCGGTCAAGTGGGCCAGCAGCAAATAGAGCACCTTGTTGTGCACATATCGCAGCGCGAATTTGCCGCTATCGCCGTTCCACTGATCCGGCAAAAGTTCGCTGCCGGACTCGTCATCTGGCAGGCTCTTATCGTCCCCGATGCCAACGCAACGGAAGCTGCAATGCTTGGTCAGAATAAAATGGGCAAGGACCATCAGCACATCCGCCTTCTTTTTAATAGAGCTCTCCACGGTTTTATATAGTAAGTCCCACCCGTAAAAGAAGTCCGAGTTCAGCGACTCGACAGCTCCTGTTGAAGTTGGAGTATTCATTTCGCCCAGGAATTTTATGATCTTAGCAAGAGCAGACTTGAAATGAACTGAGCCCTTTTGATGCCGTCAAGAGGCAAACTTTACATGAATTGAGACATATATCGCAGGGCTAAAGTACTTTAACCGATTATTTATGCTGTCAAAATATTTTGAAATATTATTGTAAATCGATTTAAATAGCCGCCCTGAACCTGCGATCTGTCTTCAAAAGCATTTCAAGACAAATCTTTAAATCTTTAGCAACATTGAAATGTATGTACAAACCAATTTTCAGGTCTGCACTATTTGATTTGCGATTTTTATGGTTTTGTCGATACCCATTTTCAATGGGTTCAGAGTGTAATGAGGTTAATCATGCTTATTAAATTTAACATGTGTTCATACGATAAACCTATATCCTTATATTCTAATTTCAATTTCAATAGAACGTAAGCTTCAAGTTTTCAAACCCGGGCTTGAATATGATTTCATCGATAAAAATAAAGTAGTCGTTGCCGTCGTCGTTGTTGCACTTGTTGTTGCAATTGTTGTTGTTGTCGATGTTGCCATTGTTGTTGCCGTTGTTGTTGTCGTCGTTGTTCCCGTCGTTGTTGTCGTCGTTATTGCCGTTGTTTTTGACGTTGGTGTTGCCGTTGTTGTTGCCGTCGTTGTTGCCGTCGTTGTTGCCTTCGTTGTTGTCGTCGTTATTGCTGTTGTTGTTGTTGTTGGCGTCGCTGTTGCCTTCGTTGTTGTCGTCGTTATTGCCGTTGTTGTTGCCGTTGTTGTTATCGTTGTTGCCGGCTTTGTTGGCGACGTATTTGGCGTCGTTGTTCACGTCGTTGTTTTTGCCATCGTCGTTGTTGTCGTCGTTGTTGCCGTTGTTATTGTCGTCGTTGTTGCAGTTGTTGTTGCCGTCGTTGTTGTCGTCGTTATTGCCGTTGTTTTTGACGTTGTTGTTGCCGTTGTTGTTGCCGTTATTGTTGCCGTCGTTGTTGCCTTCGTTGTTGCCTTCGTTGTTGCCTTCGTTATTGCTGTTGTTGTTGTTGTTGTTGTTGCCGTCGTTGTTGCCTTCGTTGTTGTCGTCGTTATTGCCGTTGTTGTTGCCGTTGTTGTCGTCGTTGTTGCCGGCTTTGTTGGCGACGTATTTGGCGTCGTTGTTGTCGTCGTTGTTGTCGACGTTGTTTCCATTGTTGTAGCCGTCGTTGTTGTCATCGTTATTGCCGTTGTTTTTGACGTTGTTGTTGCCGTTGTTGTTGCCGTCGTTGTTGTTGTTGTTGTTGCCTTCGTTGTTGCCTTCGTTGTTGTCGTCGTTATTGCTGTTTTTGTTGTTGTTGCCGTTGTTGTTGCCGTTGATGTCGTCGTTGTTGCCGTCGCCGTCGATAATTCCGACGATTTTCCTGGCAGCGGCGCTTGCCAAGCTCGTGTAGTAAATCGGTTGGTTATCCACAATGCAGTTGTCGGTGGTGGGCGTGGCAATGGCCGCCACACAAACGCTGCCGTCTTTGCGATCCACGTGGAGAACACTGGTGCTGGCCGTTAGACATTTTTGGCACCCGTCTGTTGAACTGGGAGAATCCGGAGAGGGTCTCATGCACAGATGGGTCTCAAGTGTGTTCATTCCTTCCACAGAACGCGTGATCTTCACGCCGGAGCAGTTGCCAAAAGTCATTGGTTTCGATTCAAACAAAGCGCAGTTCGAGTCTGTAAGCATATTGGAAATAAGTTAGAAAGTTGCACTCGTTAAGGTTAGGTGCGTTTCATCCTTACCATTATTCTGGGCGAAGGCCACGGCGTACTTCTTCTTTCCTTCCTTCAGATCGGCCTCATTGCAAAGAGTAGCCACGCCCACTGTTGCCTTTACATTGTTAATCACATCGATGGAGCTAGTCAGGTTGAACAGAGCAAGATCGTTTTTAAGTAATGTTATTTTCTGCAAGGAGATTGAAACCAGTTTTGTTAAAGTTAAGCTCTGTTCTTCGTTTGTGTGGGAAATCAAACCTATTCAATACATCAATTTTGAAATATAGATTCTGATTACGTCCTTTCACTATCGGACAATAAATACGAAAGTGCTTCAATAATGATTTTTCCAAAAAGTGTGGAAAATTAAACCAATCTCCAAGTATTGCGGAAAAGCGATGATATGATCAAGGCAAAAATATCCTACTGAATATGTTCAATGTCTCTAGATTCCATAACTTATATATATTTGAGGGCGTCTGATAACAGAGAATTTTTAAGGCACAACGACGCTTTACCCCCCTTACAAAGGAGACCAGATTTCTTGTTGAGGAATTGCTGATCTGTGCTGGAGTAATAATAGATCACTCTACACTTTGTGTCGGGGGAGGGGGTACTTGAATGTGTGGTGTCCCGTGAGATGGACCGTTGTTGGTGTTTCTACCTACATATGTGTGGGCCGACCAACTCCTTAACTCGCCGTAACACAGGTATCGTTGACCAGTAAATGACCAGATAATTATAGTACCTTGATTCCAATATTTACTGATGCAGCATCGGATTGTGAAGGGTCACTCACACCCAACAGAACTCTAGAGGGCTGCTCAATCAGCGTTTTGCCCACGCATTTGCTAGTCGCCAGCACTTGGGTTGGCCACACGACAATCGCCGTGCAGCGGTACACAATTTCATCTAAAGACTCCGTAAAT
>SCDT01000170.1:0-92715 GCA_004143765.1 Drosophila melanica
AATGTAGAGTCAATATATAGGACAAATCATGATCAAAATGCCATCAAACGTGAAAATCGGTTCACTTTTGACAAAGTTATGGGGGTTTGATATATGGGCGGTATGGAATCTGACAACCTTACATGTCAAAATTTTTGTCGATTTTGGCATGATTTTTGACCAAAAATTTGACTACCTCAAAAACAGATTTAAAGTTGTTTTTTATAGTAATTATGGCAAATACAATCGATTAAAAACAGAAATTCGCAATTAAAAATTTAAAAAAAAAATGTTTTTCCAAAATTCACAAGGGGGGAGTACATGCTTTTTTGACAAAAAAAAATTAAAAAATGGATTTTCGAAAATGAATATATTTTGAATGTAGAGTCAATATATAGGACAAATCATGATCAAAATGCCATCAAACGTGAAAATCGGTTCACTTTTGACAATCACTTTTGACAAAGTTATGCGAATTTGAAATATGGAAACTATGGATCCGAAAGAAACGCAGACTACAAAAGCGCCATCAAATTGATGGATTGATTCTGATTAAAATTGACAGACACAAAGTATAACGAATGTGGGCTATCATAATTTTTCTTGATTATAGCTATTAATTTATCGCTTTATGATGAATAGATGTTTATGGTTAACTAGCAATTGATCGGGCGTCAAGGGGTGTGCTTTTGCATATTAATGGCTGCAATAGTAATTGTTCTTAAAGCACACCTTGTTCTGATATGAATCAAAGGGAGATAAAATAATGTGTATTATCAAATTAATTTTTTGGCTCATTATCTTTTGTACCCATTGGAAACAGGTAATGATCATTTAGTAAGTGAAATAACAAATTATCTAGAGAGTTTTGAACACAAACTGCTGAATACCAGAAGATGAATTTTCTTAGATCGGGTAATCGGCAGATGAATTCAAATTTATATACATATCATAATAATTGACAATAAAAAAGATTTTTATAAGTAGTTAATTCAGGGTAAAATATTACATTTCTATTAAGTCTTAAAAGATATATCTTTGATATAATGCAGGCCACTCCGTTACGATTGCATAGGTGGGAAATGAAGATGCGAACCGCACACTTTGCGCATCACCCTTATGTCCAATATAATGTGTCGACACGCCCAGTTGAAACAACGGTACATTAAAATCGCCATTCGGTTTCTAAGTTCCAAAATGAAATTATTAAGTTTCAATATATTTACACAAGTCTTCATAAAATATCTCACCATAATTTCCAAAAAGAAGTTTAGTGGGGTGCTGTCATTACCATAGCTAAACGATATAAAATACGGTAAAGGCGGGGTTAAGGGTCTCTCAAGATAGCTACGCAAGAACGACCAGTTGCTTATTAACACATCTTCGTACGGCTGAATAAACAGTTTCATTTGTGGTGGACCCTCCAAGGTGAATTCAAATCGAACAGTGGTAGAATTTATAATGGTTTTGCTTAGCATCTCAAATTTTGGCAATGCGGGTGGCTCAATAGGCTCCACGCGTGGCAACCATTTGCAATTCTGTCGATTCAGAACGAAACCTGAATCATACATCGGCATGCCGCACATCATGTGGCTTTCGCATCTCCATTTTAAGCTAAGAAGGCCGGTCAGATTGTCATTTGTGCCCAGCAGTGGTTTTTCTTCTCGGCGATCCTGGAAATTAAATAGGTATCCAGACTCGTCCTTGCTAACATTTCCGTCGTATTCGTAAAATATATTTCGCACTTGCTGTAAAGCCAGAGGATATATTAGACGAAATATGAGAAATCGCGAAGTTAAATTTACTCACCAGGTATGCAACTCTCTGTCCATTCGTTTTAGCCCGATAGGGAAATCCAATATGCGTGCTGCTGGCCAAATACATGCTGAGCGCAGTGATTATTAAAAGGGTGAGCACCACAAAACTGGGCCGGCGGAAAGTGTTGATTAGTGGAATCTGTGAACAATTAATAATAGACGATTATCGTGCATGGAACCGGGTAGATGTTCTTACCAGAAATCCAAAAGAAAGAACTGTTCCTGCCGCTGTTAGGAGAGCAATGTTTATGTCCGGATTGGATGAACTGAAGGAACGACCACCCATTGGTGTCAGAACCACCACGAAAAAATAAAAGAGGTAGCTGCTGTACAGAAATGGAATTATTTGGCTCGCTTTAAGAAGACCTGTCCAGGCATAGCCACGATCGTGCAAAGTAGTCAACAAATTGAAGACCAAGGATGCAACGTAGAAAGCGAGTGGAATTACGAAAATATATGAGGTACGCAAACCAAATAACGTGAGGCCAGCAGCAAGGAGAGCCAGGACAACGGCATGGGCATGCAAGGCCAGTTGAAGATGATAGGCCGCTGAAATTTTAACCTGAGGATCAGAAATTCAATCGTTAATCGTTTGAATCAATATATAAAAAAGTATATACTCACGTTGCATTTGATACTATAATATATGCACATGGGAAAACTAAGGCCAATAAGTGAAGGGCACACATAAAGGCCGATTATCAGCAGCGGGTTGCTGTAGTAAGTCATTGATAGTCCGAAATTATCAAAGACATGTGCAACCACAAAAGGAAGTGCCAGTGCAAACACAAAGGAGATAATCTGGATGATTAGGACCAATATAAACCAGCGCAACACGTGGCAAATGGAAACCTCGGATACAGCTGACATGCGCCACATTGAAAGGAAAACCAATATGAAAGCAGCTCCAGAAACGCCAAAGTTTATAATTATTCCTGTAGTCTCTGAATAGTGTATAAAATAGATGCCCAGAAAGTCGAAGAATACAGCGTGGCCAGTCTTGTGTGCCTATGAAATCAATTAGTAAAGTTTTTTAAAATTTGGTAGAATCATTTTATCCATAAGGACATACCTCCGTATCATGTAGCTCTGTCGCATTAGCCAAACCTCGAACTAAACTTAGAATATTATCCCCTGTGTTCTGCAGTGATTCAAGAGGAATCACGTCGATTTTATCGTACTTTGTGTGGTATACGAAACCGTTAATACATTGAGCCATGTCCAAACCTAAAAAAAAAGAATAGGTATTTTACCAATATTATTAATTTTGTTACAATTACCTGGAATATTGCCAAATTTATTGAATTGTCGAAAGTCTGTATCCGATGGTATTGTGCCTGATTGAAAACCTTCCTCTGCCATGCTTGTTGCAAATGGATATTTGACATATTTTTTATAGTACTGTAAAATTATAATGTTGTCCAAATGTGATTTTGACTGACGTTTTCTGTATGCAACTTACATTTACAAGCCAGGGATGGTTGGGTCCGCTCTGGAATAAAACTTCTCTGCCTCCGCTACCACCAGCATCTAGGTTAACGACGGCTCTATAATGATATGGTTTTAGTTACTGTTAGTTCGCGTAGGGTAGTTAAATAGCCTACTTGCAATTTGGCGCCCATTTGTGTTGCGTTATAAAACCGTGTGAAGCTTCGAGAGCGCCTTCCTCAGCTCCATTAAACAGAAAGACGATCGGATGCTGGATAGGTTGCCTTGTTGTCGCAATTACACGCAGAACTTCCAACATCGTCACTATCATAAAGCCTGCATCACCCGCGGACGGAGTGGCCGGCTTCGAATCGAAGTGGCTGTTCACGAGCAGGTAGGAATCGGTTGTGCTGTTTTTAGGTGATAATTTTACCGCAATATTTTGAACGCCTTGGTATACCCTGAGCGAAGTTTTTAATGCGAATGATCCAGAGACTTGTGAGGAATCAATTTCCATGTCGAAGAATTCCTTTAATGAATACTCCTTGATTTGATTTAGCTCCTGCAGCAGGAACTGGACTGCCTCAATTTCGTTGCCCTTACTGCCGACCATTTTGGCGCCGATATTAGACAGAGTGTACAGTTTTTTGTATGCACGTTCAGCTATAAATACACCTTTATTTTCGTCCTCCATGGTCAGTGCTGTGGGTAACCGATAAAATAACGGTATCACTACGGCGAAAAAAAGGAGTATCCAGAACAGTAGGAAACCACTCGACAGGTACCAAGGTACTTTTGCGTTAGCGTTCTTATTGACCACATTTCCTGGAGCTTCCACACACTCGTCCAACAGCTTTAAAATGAGTACATTTCGGAGATATGAATATTGAATATGAATGTTGAATAATGGAGTAGGCTCCTTACAAGTTTTTCTTTGTCTTCCATGCTGTCTTTAAAATAACATTAATCCGTTGTATTGCCGCCGATGATTTCCGAAATATAACTGCTGAACTGAAGTAAGAGTACATTCATTTAAAGTGGTCAAGAACGTTATCTTTTATATTTTTCAGTGAAATATAGTAGCAATCGATTCGTATATAGTATTAATATAAATATACGTTTGATTATCTTGCCGAGGGCTGTTTAAAGACAATCGCGAAATATATCAGATTAGAAATATATTATACATATATTACAGGCAAAAAATATATACTTTGCATAATTCAAAGGAAAATTTCAATATTTTAACTATTTCGTTAAAAATAAATAATTTTTCTTAAGCTACAACAGCAACTGGGGCTAACAACTCATCAAACCACCAAAATTATTCAACAAAAGGTTTAGTGCTTAATTATCGTTATAAATAAAAGTCAAAATATTGATTGGAACGTACTTAAATTGATACAATACAATTTTAATACTCGTTCATTAAGGGAAAAAGGTGTATTGGGTTTGTGCTATGTCCGTCGAACAATTTGGAATATATACTCTTGTGTACTCTAGTCAGATAAATTGTTAAACTATATCGATTAGTCTCACATTTTTATTTAATCAATTTATCTCCATATATGTTACCTAACAGCTAAATTTGGAAACTACCTAAGAGCAGGTGCTCATTGAGTACAGCAGAGAACATTAAAGATAGGGATAGGTTAGGTTTTCATACTCGTTTGCTATTATTAATATTACACCTAGTGCTTATCTATATATTTTAGTCACAATTACAATGTGCACGAGTATTGTGCTGTCGGTTACACCCAAATGCAATGTTCTAACTTGATTTATATTCCTATATTACCCTAATGTTGATTTATGTACTTTTCATACATAGTGACTTTTTGCACAATTCATGTGAGCAAACAATGAATGAATGAAATTACAATTTGGACGGTGATAATTTTCACGCACCCATTGGAAATAACTTTAAACATAATCTGATATATTCTGGGCAATTGATATATAATTAACATTAACTAAATATCACTTACATTGATTATAATTTATTTGGTGCTGAAGTTAGGAGGGGGCTAAGAAATAATAAGAATATTATAACCAAATAAGATTTTCTATTTCCCTATAAATGTGTAATAACATTGAAAAGTATATTTCTGAATTATATATATGACTAATCATTTTGAATTTAATTTATTTCTAGCGCAAACACACTCTAATAAATGGCGCGTGTCGATGTTTTCAGCTAAATCACGCAAGCAACACTGGTCAAAGCCTCGACTGTTAACTTATAGCTTATCAAAACATATACTATATTTATTTAACAATCGAGCCATAAAGATAAATTGTTGCTGTGTGTGTATAGAATTATTTTATAGTGCCGATATCAATTTATATCGAATATTTGAAGTAAAATTATATTGTGCTTATTTTAATGGCATAATAGGTTCATAGATTGTTCTTTAGAGACCAAAAGAAACTCTTAAAAGCCTATTGAAGATTTGTATTTGGGATTGACGCTCGAAGCAAGCAGCTGCGGCATAAATTCGATCGTGATCGTATCCATATTACAATATAATACAAATCAATATGATAAAAAGTTGTTTTAAAAAAGAAATCAGGTCCATGCTGACCTTTACACCAGCATTAAGATACAACAATGTTGGCGCAGTCTGCATAAAATACTACAAAGGAAATCACAGCAATAAGGATAATGATAATGAATCTAAAATTTAAATATTATCATTACACATTATGGACGACAGCCTTGCCAAGGAAAATAATTTCAACTCAAATTTCGGTAAGTGCCCAATTAATGCCAAGTAAAACAAATTTAAGTTTAAGAGTCCAAGGGATTATTCCAATAATATAAAATCAGAGATAAACAAGTAAGAACGCTGTAGTCGGGCGTTACCGACTCCGTTATACTCTTTTAAGGTCTTGATTATTATTGTTATGTTTAAAAACTTTGGTATTTTGTTGTTATTCTAAATTCTTTAATATTAGCATAAAATATAAATATATTTACATTTTGAAAATTAACTTAAATATTATTATCACTATGAGTAGCTTACAAAAGTTTCTCAAAATTAGAAAATATATCTTTGATATGAGGCAGGCCACTGGGCCACAATTGAATAGGAAGGAAATGAAGATGCAAATTTTATGCTTTCAGCATCACCTTTATGCCCAATAAAATGTCCTGACACTCCAAGTTGGAAGAGAGGTACTTTAAAGTCTCCATTTTGTTTCTGCAATCATGAAATAAAACCAATTTAATTTAAATTGAGTTAATTCAACTTGAAAATATCTTACCGAAACTTCCACGAAGAACTTTAAAGCTGACTTATCAATGCCATAGTTAAAGAATATATGATAGGACAATGGATAAGGTGGGGGCTTCTCAAGGTAGCTGCGTAGGAACGACCAATTGGTAATTGTCACATCCTCATAGGGCTCAAAGAACAAACTCATTTGAGGAGGACCCGTTAAGCTAAACTCAAATCTCACAGTGGTAGAGTTGAGAACAGTCCTACTAAGCCTACTCAATATGGTAGCTCCTGGTGGCACAATCGGTTTACTGCGTGGCACCCATTTACTCTGATCCCGATTCTGAACATAGCGAAAATCATACATCGGCATTCCACACATCATGCGTTTCTTGCATCTCGATTTAATACCGACTAAGCCGGTTAAATCGACATCTGTATTTAGTAAAGGCTTTTCTTCACGACGATCCTGAAAACTTAATAAATAGCCCGACTCGTCTTTGCTGAGGGTACCATCGTATTCGTAAAACTTATTGCGTACTTGCTGAAATGGCAATCATTAAATTTGATTAAGACTCTGAAAATCAGCGATATAGGAGACTTACCAGGTATGCAACTCGCTGGCCGTGGGTTTTTGGCCGATAAGGAAATCCTATTTGTGTGCTGCTGGCCAAGTACATTGCCAAAGCTGTGATTGCAAACAGCGAAATCACCACAGAACTGGGTCGTCGGAAGGTATTTATAAGTGGGATCTGTAAGAATAAAAACGATTACAAACTCAGAAAGCTGAGAAGTTGCAAAGTAGACTTACCAAGAAACCAAACGAGAGAAGCGTTCCTAGTGCAGCCAAAACTGCAATAGTTACGTCCTTATTAGAAGCGCTGCCCGAACGAGCACCCATTGGAGTTAGCACCACAACGAACAGATAAAATAGATAGCTGCTGTACAGGAAAGGAATTATCTGGCTGACCTTGAGAAGCCCCGTCCAGGCATAGCCACGATCGTGCAGAGTTGTCAACAAATTAAAGATCAACGATATAGCGTAGAAAGCGAGTGGAATTACGAAAATGTATGTAGAACGCAAACCAGATGATGTTAGAACAATGGTTATAAGAGCCAGGATAACAGCCTGAGCATGCAAGGCCAGTTGGAGATGGTAGGCAGTTGAGATTTTATCCTGTGGAAAGGAAAGGCATTAGAATATGTGTGGCCACCGGCTTACCAAAATCATAAACTTACATTACACTGAATACTGTAGTAAACAGTTATGGGCAAACTAAGGCCAATAAGTGAAGGGCACACATATAATCCGATCACCAGCAACGGGCTGCTGTAGTAGGTCAGCGATAATCCAAAACTGTCAAACACATATGAAACCACGATTGGAAGTGCCAGCGCGAGCACAAAGGAGATGAACTGGATGATCAGGACCAATATAAACCAGCGCAACACGTGGCAAAAGGAAACGTGGGAAAACGCTGAAATGCGCCACATGGAAATGAAAACCAAAATGAGAGCTGCTCCAGCAATTCCAAAGTTTATGGCTATTCCTGTAGCCTCTGAATAGTGTATAAAATAGATGCCCAGAAAGTCGAAGAACACAACGTGGCCAGTTTGATGTGCCTGTAAATTGAAGTTGTCAACTGAAAATTGTCAACTGAATTTCTAGCTACAATGATTTACCTCAATATTGTGTAGTTCGCTTGCATTGGACAAACCGCGAACCAAACTTAGAACATTATCACCTGTGTTCTGCAAAGATTCCCGAGGAATCACATCGATCACGTCATATTTGGTGTGGTAGACGAAACCGTTAATGCATTGTCCCATGTCTAAACCTATGTAAAAGAATGTTTTTACATTTAAAACTTTCTATCGATACTATTAATTTTACATACCTGGAATGTGCTCTTTGAAAATTGTGAAATCAGAATCGGAGGGCAGAGCACCAGACTGGTATATTTCCTCAGCCAACGTTGTGCCAAATGGATGCTTGGCATATTTATAATAATACTGTAAATAGAAATCAAATCATGTCTAAAACTATATTTGAAAATGTTTTTAATTTATCACTCACGTCTACAAGCCAAGAATTGTTGGGGCCACTTTGAAAGAGAACTTCTCGCCCGCCACTGCCAGCTGCATCAAGATTGACCACAGCTCTGCAAAAATATATTTGTTTAGTAATAAATTAAAAAAAATATAATATAGCTCACTTGATATTTGGCGCCCATTTGTGTTGATTTATGAAGCCGTGCGAGGCCAGCATGGAACTTTCTTCAGCCCCATTAAACAGGAAGACAATCGGGTGCTGGAAGGTTTGCTTTGTGGTTGCCATAACACGCAAAACCTCCATTATGGTGACGATCATGAAACCGGCGTCACCGGCGGACGGAGTTTCGGGCTTGGAATCGTAGTGACTGTTGACGAGAAGATAGGACTCGCTTTTGGTGCCCTTCGGGGTTAGTTTGACAGCAATATTTTGCACTCCTTGGTACAGGACATTCACGTTCTCATACTCGAATTGACCGGTTGCCTGCGACAAGTCAATTTCGATATCAAAGTAATCCTTCAGCGAGTCTGCCTCAATTTGGTTCAGCTCCTTCAGTAGGTATTGCACGGCCTCAATCTCATTTTCCGTACTGCCGACCATTTTGGTGCCAATATTCGACAGTGTGTACAGATTTTTGTACGCACGCTCTGCAATGAATTCATTTCTCGCAGCATCCTCTATTGTCAGCGCCGTGGGTAATCGATAGAAGAACGGTATTACTACGGCGAAGAAGAGCAGGCCCCAAAACAGCAGGAATCCGCTTGCAAAGTACCAGGGTAATCTGCCGGATTCATTCCTTTTATCTTTGTTTCTAGGGGTAAGCACAAATTCTTTGCCAGATTCACAGCAAATCTATAAAGTATATTTATTAAATTTAAACGTTGGAAATTAATAAATTTTTTAATGGTATTTACAAGCTTTTCCTTGTCACTCATCCTGTTCGTTCGCTGTATTTTAGTTTTGGTGAGTCCAGTGGTTGGCAAATTTGAACTACTTTATAAATCGAATGCTAGGCATTTTTATAGAAATGAAGTCCAATAGTAACATAAGTTTAGTATGAAAGTCTGGCAAAATTGACCAATAATATAATCATATAATTTGATTGTCTGATTAAGAATTTTGCGAGAGTAGCTAAAAACGTTAGCTCGCTAAAAAGGAAAAAAAAAGTATATATACATATAGAAAATAAAAAAGTTTTATACAGTGACAAACTGGAATAACTGTGAGAGCGTATAATATTTAACGATAATTGTGACAGTCTGTGTAAAACAATAAACAAATATTATACACACATATTGAGATTTAGAGTCTATATATTTGCATTACTTTACAGACTGCCCATTTTTACTGCCGTATAGGAAGTTTTCTTATTATAGGCGGCACTCGCTTTAAACACATTAATCAGTATCCGATATAAATTGCCGATATCAGGTATGAGTCCGCGTTATATTATTCCCGATGCCTCAAAAAGTACCGTGTTTATAAAGCAGTTTTATTGTGGGGCTTGCTAGACTTGTTTCGATGAACTCTTTATAAGAAGACATTATCAGCAGTTTACAATAGTATTATGCTATTGTGAACTTTAAATACGCTTCCTATTTACTGATAATAGCAAATTAGACCAATTTATCAAGCCAACGTATCTCTTAGTTTTATTCCCTGAACGAATCAATTGCAAATGAGTAAAAAGGGTGTAAGGCTTGCGACCGAATGAATAATTAATAAATACATAATTAAGAGATCAGGACGAAGATTTGAGTTGATTTAGCTAAGCCCGTCTCTCTTTAAATTTTCATAATCATTTTTTATTTGAAATTTTGCCTCATTTCATATTTTAGATTTTGAATACCTCTTACAAAGTCCTGATTTCATAACTTCAGCTTAGCAGTATATTTTAGAGGTAATAGTGCATTTGAGTGTGTGTGAATTTGACTATATCGCAGTGTTCAGGGTATTACATAGTCGAGCTCTCCCGACTATTGCCTTCTCGCTTGTTTATTATTAAGAAATGTACGTGGGCGCGTGTTACATTTAATACGTCACAACAGGTCGTTAAACCACAATCTGGAATGTTTTTATATAGTAGTTACCAAGAACAAGTTGGAAAATACATTGAAATAGAAATACAATGAACCCTGTAATCTGTCGATATAAACCTTTTATTTGAATTGGCTATTTTGATAATGGGGACGAGCGCTTTACAAAAATATACTAAACTTTGTTGGCTCGAGCTCTTAAAGACTCCGAGATATTTTAGGAAAATCAAGACTTGAAAGAGTTTTTATCGGTATTATTGAATATATCATAATATCTGCGTATGGCTTTATAAAATATTCAATTTTCTTAGATAACATAATGTGCATACTCGAGTTAACTCAAGTTAAAACCTGTTAGTAACATGCCCTTGGGTTTAATCAAAATGGGGAGCAATGGTCAAAGGTATACAATACCTTAATGGTAAAATAAAATCGATAAAATTTTAACGTATATATATGTCCATAATTTAAAAGCGTAACGGGGAAATTTATTCTTCTGCATTGCAGTTCCGAGTAGAGGTTCCACGAATTTTTTACCGCTGTCTCCCTAATTCTGTAGCAATAACTATGTTATGCATAATCTATTTTGAATCTAATGTTCTTATAATAATCATTTTTTCCATATAATAAGTTATCCTACTTTTATTCCAAGTCTTAAATCTCTTCTCATATGTCATCTGTTTAAATGTTATCGATCTTTGTCACTAGGGGTCCGCCCTGGAATCTTTGTGCTACTGGAATGTTTTGTACGTACGGTAGTAAAAGTCACAATATTTATGTAGATTGTTGGTAACCTACCCCAAAGATTGCGGCCTTGATATCACGCCAACTAGAACGCCCCTCAGTTAACACGCTTCACTAATCGCGGAAGTGTATATCTCCCACAGTAACTAAAAACCCCTGATTATATTCGTTCATGATATTAAAGTTAGATGCTTGAAATTTGACGCATACCCTGGTCAAATAACGTGTTAATGGTTTTAATCAGTATTCCTAAAAGTGTCGCCACCTAGCGGCTAGCAGACCTAACTAGCAGTTTGTTTCGTCAAGACACAAACCACTCTTATATTAGAAAGGTGAGGAAATTAGATAACAACGAAAATATCACATGAAAAACTATAAAGTTGTGGTTGATAATGTCTAACAAATGTAAACTATTTCTTTTCTTGTATACTCTATAAATATTATTATTACACAAAATGCAACGGGTATATAATCTAGTTACTACGACACTGTGAACGAGTATTACGCTAACCGACAGCTCTAATATCCGACTGCAACGTTCTTACTTGTTTTCAAGGTATACGATTCTCTAATTTTCGGTAAAAAATTGTCCTGGAATAAATCTCACTGATTTAACAGATAACAATTTAAAATAACCAAATTTTTTTATCGTTATTTACTTTTCTAATAATTATAAGATACATATTCGTATATTAAAATTGATTTTACACTTTCTATACTTAAACACCCTCGCAACATCAAATATTAATACGAAAAAATATATTAATCAGATTCTATCAATGTAAAATTATAAATTATTGGGAATTGGCTCATTAAACAACTTTATGACTATAATTAGTATTTGAATAGCTTTGATAACTTCCATTGATGGCCGCCTTAGAAATACCAGCTCTCGTAGGTGCCTACCCAGGCCTGTATATAGGTATAGGCCGGAAAGCGGTCAAGATGTGCGCCCAGACCCTGAGATCTTGCGATATCATGATGCACCCAATGACCACCAATGCCAATTTCCAAGGTGGGTGTGGTTGACGTCGTCTTCTAAAAAAAACATGAAAACGATCAGAACTTTAAAAAAAAGTTTTTGCAATTTTGCACGAACCTCAACGTCGATGGTAAACTCAAGAGCACTACTGTCCAGGCCATAGGAGAAGTACACAAAATGTGGTGGTGGCTCATCGTTCCTAATGAGCGTCTCGTTGAAGGACCAGTCCAGCAGCTTGGCATTGTTTTTCACATTTACAAAGATGGTCATGTGATCGGGACCCTCCAGGGAAAAGTTGAATCTCCTCTGCGTCGAATTCTCCAGCTCAGTGGTTTCTAGTAGAGTCAAACTGGGATAGGCCGATGGTATCTGTGGCTGCTCCGTAACTGGTATCCACAAACTATATTCGCGAGCCTTGTGCCAACGATGATTGTATAGTGGCATGCCACAGAACATTTCCTCATCGCAAAACTCGCTGACCTTATGTGTTTGTCCGATTGTCTTGATTTCGTCTAAATAAAATTGGTGAAAGATAAATGTTTTGGATGCTGCTGGAATTACAAATTACCTTCGGCTATATTGAAACGCCGATCCTGCGGGTAGACGTAAATCCCACTTTCATCAGTGCGTGTGGTGCCATCAGCATTATGCAGTCTTCGATGGGCGTGCTACAAAACAGAAATATATATATCAGAAATATAATACAAATATCGTTTTTCAGCAGCAGAACTCACAATTAAAGCGTAGCGTTGCGTGGACGACTTGGCTTGATAAGGAAAACCCGCATTCGTGACTGCAATGATGATGAACAAAATGGTGCCGGCCAGGAAGCACAGGACTATCGTTCTCGTCTTGCGGAAAAACATTATAAGCGGAACCTGAATCGACCCAAATCAATTAAAGTTAAACCAATGAATTATGTTCATATTTGAATACTCACAATGAAGCCCGCAAACATGAGGGAGAACAACCACATTAGGAGCGCTATGGTTAACTCCGGATTGGATGCGCCACCAGAACGACCCTGCATTGGGATCAGCGTCATCAGAGCCACCGTGCAGATGTAGGTGAAATAGGTGAAGGGCAGTATCTGGCACAACGTGACGGCAATGGCAAACCAATAAGCTAAGCACGGATTCGTTAAAGCTTAAGAGAGAGACGAGCTAACCAGCTTAAATACGCACCTTTGCGATGCCACTTGGTAACCAGATTCACCACTAGCGCCACAATATCGAACAGCACGCACAGCATTACGACGTAGGCCGATCGTATGCCAACCGATGTCAGAATTATTATCAGAATAACCAGGCAAACGCAATGGGAGTGCATGAAGAGCTGTACGCGAAAGCCCAGGCTGAGTGGATCCCGCTTTGTCTTCTCCAGATACAGGGCTGGCAGAATGCTCATGCCAAAGATAATCGGAAACAGATAGAGGCCGCTTATTAGCCACATTTGCGTAAACCAGCTCAGCGATCGATCCACAGCGTCCATGAAAACCGCCACCAGAAGAGCCAATCCTGCGGCAAGTGCCAGAGAGACCAGCTGAATGCCCAGCACAATGCCGAAGCGCATCAGAACGCCCGACCAGCTGCAGCCGGATCGAACGGACATGAAGTACACGGAGATGCCAATGGCCAGGAGCGCAAGCACACTGACAATCACATTTATGATAATGCTGGTGGTTGCCGTGTAGAAAATTATAAACCAGCCCAGAAAATCGTAAAAGACATTGTGACCCTCGGCGTGGGCCTAAAAAAACAAAGGATAAAATTATAAAGGATTTATGAGCTCTGGGAAATTCAAAAAATTGGCATAAGACCCTGCTAAAAGAGTTAATCTAAAGAACGAAACAAATCCAACCCAGCTAAGATTAAAGTTTAATCTGAAATTTCTTAAGACCAGACTTAAGTGCATTTTTGTGCTTTTATCAATATTAATAAAAATTCTTTTAATAAATATGTTGAATTTAACCGACTTTTGTCCTGCTTATTTTTGATCTTTTCAAAATTACAATAGGACTTACCTCAATGTCATCAAGTTCGGGTGCATTTGCCAGAGCCCTGGCCAGGGCCAGGACATTGTCACCGGTGTGTTGAAACGAGGCACGTGGAAACACGTTGACGCGATCAAATTTGGTATGGTAGACATAGCCATTGAATATGTAAGCCATGTCCAGGCCAGGTACACCGCCATAGTCGCGAAATATCCGAAAATCGGTATCGGATGGTATCAGACCAGCCTGGAAAACCTCTTCAGCCAGCGTGTTGGCAAATGGATGCGGCACCTGGCGATAGTACTTCATCAGCCAGGGATGGTTGGGCCCCGACTGGAACAGAATCTCGCGACCACCGCTGCCAGCCGAGTCCAGATTGATCAGAGCTCTAATAATACAAATTCAAATATAATTTTGAAAGGGATTAGATAAAATCAATGGCTGACCCACTTGCAGTTCTTGGCCCACTTGTGCTGCGTGATAAAGGCGTGTGAGGCCTGCAGCGGATTCTCCTCGGCACCATTGAAGAGGAAGACAATGGGATGGGCCAGTGGCTCGTCTGTTTTGGCGAGGACGCGCATCACTTCCAACATGGTCGCCACCATGGAGCCGTCATCGCCCGCGCCCGGACTGCCGGGCACCGAATCGTAGTGGCTGTTAATCAGCAGATAGTTCTCATTGGTGTTGCCCCTCTCGCTCAGCTTGACGACCACGTTCTGGATGCCCTGGTACATATTGACCATGGTCCAGTGCATGTAGGCGCCGCTCGCCTGCTGCACCTCGATCTCCAGCTCGAAGCGAGCGTTCGCCTCGGCCAGCACCTTGTCCACCTCGTCCCTGAAGAACTGCACGGTGGTCACCTCATTGGCCACACTGCCCACAACCCGCGGCCCAATGCGGGTCAACTCAATGAGTGTATCCTCGGCCCGCTGTGCGATGAAATCTCGCGGATGGGCCGCCTCATCGCTGCGCTTCAGCGGCGTTGGCATGTGATTGATTTGGGTGTTGACCAGCGACAGATAAATGACAAACCAGAACCCAAAGAACGCCGGCGCATAGTACCACTGCAGCTTCTTGGGCACCTCAAAGTCAACATCGATGTGGTACTTAGAGTTGAACTGCGTGAAAGAGTAGGGAAATTAAATCGATTTTATCTATAGAATTCCCTCATTTTTGGAAGTTTACAGAGAGATAAGATAATCTGCCTCAGTTTCAAATCAATTACAATAATCAGATTCAAATTAACAATAATTCTTAAGATCGTTACCGACTGTATCAAAACTGTGATTGAGTATTGCGCAGTCGTTTACATCCAACTGAAAAGTTTCTACCTTTGTCTATGCAACAGCTCTCAATTATAATTATAACCATTCCCGACAGGGAATCTAATCAAATGTCAGGGCTAATCAAATTAAAATGTCCGCGCTAATTGCGGGTTCCCGTTCATGTGCAATATCTGGAAGCTTTCGGATTTACGTGACACGCTCTTTATTGGGGTCGCATTCAGTGGAATTGGCTGTGGCAACAGGCGAACTTATCGGTCAATGGAAATCTTTTTATTGGTTCGCTGATTAGCGCTTGCATTGCCTAACTTGGATATTTCACCATTATATATATTATAAAGGGATCAAAGCTGTACAATTGGCTGACATTGAAATCCAAACATGTCGCGTGGGCTTTTTTATGATTCATGTGGGCGTGTGGGCAAAGAATCGCTTTACTTGTATGTTGATGGGAACAACTGCAATAAATTGATAAGCAATTGAAAATAGCAAAACATTGGCAACAGCAGGTAACAAAAGCTTTTCGCAAATCGTGCGGCTTCTTTGATATATTGGCTTGAAGCAAAGTAATGCGAGTTATCGAATATATAATAGCATTCTGATTAACCGTAAATATCAGTTTGATTCGATTTGGCCAGTACGATAAGCCAGTACGGATCTTGCACACGTTAAAAACGTGTCGAGCACTTGAGTTTAACAATGTGGAATTGATTAATAATCAGGCGATGATTAAAATTCAGTAGCCCACGCAACATGAAACTTAGTAACTTGATCAATTTTTAAGATATACAATTTTTAAAGGTGCCTTTATAATATGGCTAAATAAATATAGAGTACAAAAGTTCAAATAAAATTATAATTTCTAAAAACGAGAAATGTATCTGAATTTAAGGCCATCTAAATGACAGATCCTGCCAGCCATGGACCCCGATGCTATCGTCGAAACCCTGTTTAGCAGGGCACACGCCACGGCCGCGAACGCCCTTGACAAGCTGCAGTCCTTTCGGCATGATTCCAAAAAGGGATCCTTAGGAATCCTTGAAGCATCGCAAATAAAGCGATCAATTCCGAATCGCAGAGATACTCTATAGAGTGGTAAGCCTTGGGGATTTAAAATATTCCAAATATTTGAAAACTATAATTGTTTAAAATTCGGCACACAAATTACGAAAAGACGTTTCTTTTTGTTGCTATTGGCCAAAATTTTGATGATATGCACTCATATTTAGTTAAGCATAACGTACACCGATATTTAAAATTACACTTAATTTAGATTTTTTTTCCAATCGATATTACATAAGATTCTAGCTAAAGGAAAAGAATCTTTCACTGGGCTACTTTTTTTATAAATCTTCACTTCAAATATTTTTCACAAATTGGTATCCACAGAATTATTTTTATACGTACACCCATTTTGATAAATTCGGAGCTTTGTATGTGAAGTATATCCTTTTTTTTTCTATCCACACAACACAGCACTGACACTTCTTCGGTTGATCCTTAGGATCGTTCACGTCTTTCACCCGACACTTGAACTGCCCAAATGAGGGCTCCAACCGCGCAGCGTTCTTCAAATATAGTCACCAGAAAAGCTGTTTACCGGAATAAATATGAATCGTCAGAGTTATCGTTAAGAATTCAATATCTAATGGTGATACGATAAACACGCGCAATTAAATTGTACCCGCGAACACCTCGGCTTGATTTTTGTCTTATTGGATGTTATTATCGCGCTTGTTGTTATGTTACAATTGAGGCACCTGTGTAGTAGTAGTCCATAATGTGTTACGATTATGGCTTGTTATTATTTTTAACGAGTTTTATCTTTATGGCAAAGCAATATGGAACCCCCTATTAGCAAAAATACTTTTTCGCTATGTTGCCAGCGGCACGGAGCCTTAGAAGTTTTCGCACTGCACTCGTCGTATATCTAAATAATAGCCGGATAGCAATGTTATTTAATTTGGCATTGCCTACGAATACGCAGATCTGTTTCATGCCTCTCCCAGTGACTGACTAAACGACTGACTGGGTTGCATCGATAAGTATCCAGACTCAAGCCCCTACCCAGCTACAGATACATTTAGAAGCAGATAGAGATACATTGTTGTGCCTGGCTGCCTATTTCACTTGTGTCTCTGATTTTGTAATGCATGTTTCTCTATAGACTTGACTAATTAATTTTTGCGTTGTTTTTTCCGTTGATTGTATTTCAGCTTATGTGTCATTCCATTCCATTCTTTTGTTTTGCTTTTGCTATCTGTTGTCTCTGTTTCGCAAATTCCCCGATTTTTGAGTTACTTTGATTTCGCTCGTTTAACAAATTGTTTAGTTTTTCAATTTATTTTGTGAATCGCTTGGCTTGAATACCAATGTGTGGGTGTGAGTTGACTCTGTTGCGCTTGAATGCATTCAGCGCTGGGAAATTGATTCGTTCCGAAATTATGTCAACTAATTTTTTTTTTGTATTTTTTTTTTTGCGCTCGACTGCACGGCAGCAACGACAAGTGTCAGCAAAAGGGTTTATTTTTAGAATCTTACAATTTCCTAAAAACTTTAATAAATGTGTGAAAACCGAAAATAAAAAGTATTTTCAAAAAACAATCTATAATTACAGAAGCAAAAGAGAAAAGCAGAAATGCGATCATCACAAATATTTTCAGAAACTTTCTGTAAAATTGGACTGCTAAAAATTTCAATTGTTGCCTTTGTGGCAACTCGTATTACTCATATTCCCCAAAAATCTCAAAAATATTATTACGCGAGTGTGAAGCTCTCATTTTACATTTCTCAAGGCCAGAATACATAAGAATGCCAACATCTAAATTGCAGCTAAATTTTATATACACAAGCACAAGTATGTTTCTATAATATGATTTTGTGCACGATTATTTGGCATTTCCATTAACTAAGAAACTGTTTCCTGATTGTGATATAAATATATTTTAGCAACATTTTGATCAATATCACTTACTTTTTTGAGCTGTGACTGAATTTCGGATATCGCATGTCAAATCTGAGCAACGCAATGTCTAAATGGTGTTATACCTGGGCTCCCCATAATCTAAAGTATGCGTGGGCTTATCGCCAATCACTTATCAATTATTGCTAATTATTGGTGAAGTCACAGGCTTATCTGCCTGCCAATTGCTGGCAGTATCTATGCACCTTTCCACACAGTGATAAACATCGATCCCCACCTTTGAACTAGGCCCCGTGCCGCTGCAACTATTGAAGATGGAGGGGAGATAGAAGCCTTGCAATAGTAAATTGAAAAGTACAGTTAGATAGGTTTGTTGTACCAAAGAGCCCTATTTTATATCCCAAAGAGCCCTATTTTATATACCTCATTTTCAATTGGTTTTTGGCGGTTATAAAATTTTCTTTAACTGCAGAAGATATTTTTAAAAATTTGTATAAAATATTGTACTGATTCTAGGACACGTTGTACTTAAATGAATAACAAAGTAATAGTTAATTCTGATTTATATATATTTTTGAATATTGAAAACAACGCAACAAAGTAACAAATTAAAAAATTATTATTAATTTACTATTAATTCGTATTTTTATTTTAAGCCATTTATCAAAATTGTAAATTTGTTTTAACATATTTTATAAAACCAGATTGAGTAATTTTGTCAATAGCTTACGGAATCGCCCTCGTGCCATATACACATATAATTTGTTTGCTCGATTAACTCGATAATGTGTCTAATTCGGTTGGCTTATCTTTAGCACAAAGACCAGCAGCTCTTGAGCTTCAAATAACTGCAAATCCATAAATTCGGGAATTGTCGAGTATAAAATTACTGGCACTTGGGGGCCAAGAATTTAGTAGGCTAATAGTCGGCTCGCGTTAAACTTACCAGGTGTGGATTGGGATTATATTAAACACCTCGCAGAAGTCGGGTCGCCATGGTCGCGACAAAGTTTGACGTCGACAAGAATATCATAATCAAGTGAGTTCGATGAGTGGCACAACAACAACAGCAAGTTCTCGTTTACTCTTTTATGCTGATCGCGCTGTGATCTCTTTGCTCTTTGCCCGCTGTTGCTCTCCCTCTCTCTCGGTCGCTCTCTATCTCTCCTGGCGCGTCTCCTGATGCGCTGTTCTGTGCCCGGCAGACGCTCGGCGACCGTTGAAGGCAACAGTTGTGGTTGTTGTTCGTGTGTGCTTGTTTGTTTGTGTGTCAGCTGATGGCACATGTTGCTGCCGCTGGTGTTGCTGTTGGCCAAGTTTGACCGTTTGTCATCGCCTTTTTGAAAAACAAAAAAAAAAACAACTATCGAATATAAAAATATTCGCGTTTATTTTCGGCAAAAACTGTAAAAATCAACATTGATGTGAGTGCATAATGTGGAATGAAATGAATAATAAGATTGAATGAAGATTCATTGAGTGTTTTCAGTGAGTGTATTCGTTGCATTCATAACATTTTGTTTGGCTTCTTGTGTTGCAACGTCTTAAACAAAGCCGCAAGCCAGTTGGTTGCTTTCTTCCAGCAACAACAATAAACACGACCGCAACTTCCTTTTCGTCTTCTTCTTACTGGTCTGTGCGTGTGTGCGTGTGTGTCAAGTTATAGCCGCTGTTGCCGCTGTCAAGAGTCAGGTTATTGACTTCTTATGTTGCGGCCCTTGCGGCACATGTCGCACATGAAGCATGCAGCTTGCAGCTTGTATCTGTATCTGTATCTGTCGGATACTATGGATTCGGCTGCCGCCTCTTCCGTTACGTTTTCTTCGTTTCTGTCTAAACAAATGCTGCTGCTGTTGTTGTCACAGTTGATTGCCGTCGTCGACTGTTTGTTGTGTTTTCTTCCCATTTAGATAGTCTTTAAATAGAAAACTCTTTAGTCTCCCCCACACACACACACACACAAGTCATTAAAATGACTCGACGCATTGCATTTCGTTTTTGTTTTCTTTATTTGTATCAATTTGAGTTGTGTGTGGGCGTGGTCACACACACAGACACACAGTCACACTTTTTGTTTATTTAAATTCAATAAGGAAAACAACCGCAACTGATTAAAGCACTTGCAAAAATCGTTTAATAACACGTCCCTGCACCACTTGGTGCAACCACACATTGGCATGAACGAGTGTGCTCCACTTACACACACACACACGCCCCTGTCTGTCCCGTCTGCAATGTGAATTTGTTTTTGCTCGCGTCTCGCTCTGACGGCCGCTTTTAATCGCCGCAACGCAAATGGCCCCTGAGGGTCACGAGCCGCACCGCCGTAAATGGGTCGCTGTCGAAGGGACCCCAATTGCATTTTGCATGCACTTTAATCATTAGCCGCAACTACAAATTGCCGGCAACACTCTCTCACTCTACTTTTCCATCTCTCCCTCTCTCTCTTAGCAGACTGTGAACATTTGGCAATATTGTTTAGATACTTTTGTTAGCTATGCGTCACATTTAAATTAGTTTTGTGCGCCCTGCAGTTGCGGCACTTTCTGTGAGGCAGTCAAAATGTTGCATGTTTGCAGACAAAACTTCGTTTTAACCTTTGAACTTTAAAACCAACTAAATAGGGCTTAGGCTGTATAAACTAACTCGATCACATTAATTTTAGAATTAAACTGCAGTCGTGCCTTTCGTTTTAAAGGGTATTTGGAATGCAATGCTACAACTGAACAATCTATTTCACATTTTCGGATACACACACAGATAATTCAAACAAACGGCACATTAAACTTAAATATTATGGGCCCAGTTCGCTATAAATAAAGGCCCAAACATCGCATTTGAAATTTTACAAAATGTGTCTCGTTTAATTTACGCCTGTTGCTTTTGTCTACAATTAGCTCACAAATGATTATTTGTACAAAATTTTATAAAATTTAATTTGTTATTGCATTGTGTGTGTTTTTCTTTTCTTTTTACGAGCCAAATGTCAGATGTCCAGATGAAATATTAAAGATTCTTTTTAATGTTTGTGGGCCAACAGATGTCTTTTTCTATGCTGAAATAAACTATGACAAAATCGATGAAATGATGAGATTGTCAGAATGAAAGCAGCGTCTGGTTGCTTGGTTTTTTGGGGGGAAGCACTTGCTACAAGTTTTTGTATTGAATTATTATTGATATTGAACAAGTTTATTGATTAACCTGTATGTATATTATTTAACTGTCTCGACAGTTGCGTTTCCGTTGCGTGAGTACTTTGATTGATTCGCATACACCCGTTAAAGTATATCTCGCATTTATCATGCTGTCAGCTTTGAGTTGAGCCCACTTGAAGCCCTCGGCAGACATCGATTGTGCCACTTGATTACGATGCTCGCACATTTTTCGGGTGGTTACTCGCACTTCAATAACAGCACTTAATTATTTAATCGTTGACTGTGGCCAGAGATTTGCTTCCACCTCACACCCCCCACCCTATCGATGGGACTGACTGTTGATGACTGTGTGTTATCAATTCCAGCAACAAGTTAATCAATTGAGCCAATTGTCGAGTGTTGTGTTCATATTGCATACTCATCAGTCTTTATTCATTACTCGTTTTGCATTGCAGCAGCGAAAAGATGAACTCCAAATATGAGAGCATGAAAATCATCTACAATCGCAGCAAAATCGGCTGGTATTGGGCACCGCTGTTTGTGGCCTTCTGGTTCCTGCTGTTCTATCTGGTGGTGGTGCCCAGCTTCCATCGTATGCCGCCGCTGAAGACGCTGCAGGACGAGGTCGAGCAGCCCGGCCAGTTTATTGGGGAGCGTGCCGAGGGCACACTGCTGCGGCTGTCGAAGATCGGACCCAAGGTCGTCGGCAGTGCGGCCAATGAGCAGGTGGCTGTCCAATTTCTGCTCAGTGAGATTGGCGAGATCATTGACGGCGCTCGCACCGATCTGTATGACATTGAGAAGGACGTGCAGATAGCCTCCGGCAACTACCTGCTCTGGTCCATGGTGAACGTCTATCAGAGCATTCAGAATGTGGTTGTGAGGCTCTCGCCCAAAAATGCCACCTCCGAGGCGTCTCTGCTGATCAACAGCCACTTTGACTCGGTGCCGGGCAGCTCCGGTGCCGGTGACTCTGGCATGATGTGTGTCATCATGCTGGAGGTGCTGCGCGTCATAACGAAGTACGAAACACCACTCACCTACACACTCATCTTTCTCTTCAATGGCGCCGAGGAGAATCCTCTGCAGGGTTCGCACGCATTCATCACGCAGCATCCCTGGGCGGAGAATGTCCGGTGAGTTGGCTAGTGAATTAGTTAACTGATTCTAAATCTAATCCTCTTAATTTTTGCACCAACTTTAGTGCTGTGGTCAACCTGGATTCAGCTGGCAGTGGCGGACGGGAGATTCTGTTTCAGTCTGGCCCCGACCATCCCTGGCTAATGAAGGTACTTAATCCACTCTTGCATTCACTTTTCAACCCCTCTAACCGAATACTCACATCCAGTACTACGGCAATCACATCACACATCCCTTTGCATCCACAATCGGCGAGGAGCTGTTTCAAAACGGTTTCATTCCCTCGGAGACGGACTATCGCATATTCCGCGACTTTGGCAACATACCTGGTAAATTTAGATTTAGATCATAGTGTTATCATCTGAATTGACTCTAATGCTTGCTGACTTTGCCAGGACTCGATATGGCTCACACATTAAATGGCTTTGTATATCATACGAAATACGATCGGTTCAATCTGATACCAAGGCGCACCTATCAGCTGACTGGCGATAATCTCTTGGGCCTGATCAAAGCACTGGGCAATGCGCCCGAATTGGAGGATCCGGCGGTGAGTTTTCTGACCTTACTTAGTTATAATTTTTATGTGCTCAAATCAAAACGATTTATTCCACTCAGAAATATGCCGAGGGCCATATGATATTCTTTGATGTCTTGGGCTGGTTCTTCGTCTATTATCCAGAGAATGTGGGCGTGATTATCAATATATGCATCTGTGTACTGGTACTGATTACGATCATCGCCTATATCTGGAGCATGGCCAGCAATACGGGCATGTTCAGGAGGCGCATATTTGCCAAGTTTGGAATTTTGGCAGCACTTCAGCTGAGTGGCGTTTGCCTCAGCCTCGGACTGGTTATATGCATTGCGCTTTTCCTTGATGCCGTGGGCCTATCCATGGCCTGGTTCTCTCAGACTTGGATGATCTTTGGCCTGTACTTTTGCCCGATGTTCTTTGGCCTGGGCATATTGCCGGCCATCTACTTCAGTCGCACCAAGGAGGTGAGTTTTATAAATCTAGATAAAATACTTATAATTCTATTCATCTTCTGTTATTTGCAGCACGGTCTACCTTTGGGATATGGCATTCAGTTGTTAATGCACTCGCATTGCCTGATTCTGACTGTGATCACTATTTTAATGATGTCCTTTAATGTACGATCCGCCTTTATTCTGCTCATCTGCATTGGTTTCTACACGATTTCAGTTCTGTTCAATATGCTCACCTGTGCGCACAAGACAAGTGAGTGTTTATTCATTGTACAAATCGCATTCGCTTGCTAAACAATTATTCATTCTTGCAGATTTCATGTGGCTGATAGCGCATTGCCTTTGCCAACTGCTGCCCTTTATGTTCTACACATATTGCTGCTATGCCTTTTACGTTGTATTTGTGCCAATGCAGGGCCGCGAAAGCAGCTCAAATCCCGAGATACTCATTGGTGGCTTCACGGCCCTGTTTTGCCTGCTGTTAGCTCCTTTCCTGATACCCCTACTTTGCCTGTTCCGCAAATCGAAGACAATCATCTCGCTGTTTGGTATATGCACAGTGATCTTCATTATCCTGGCTGCCACGCCCGTGGCATTCCCCTATGTGGAAAAGACCGCAGTTCAGAGATTCTTTGCCGTGGTAAGGCTCTATTTAAGGATATCTCTGTCATAGTCTTAATTTGTGCAAATCCTTTTCAGCATACGACACGCACCTTCCACAACGGAGATGCAGCGAGCTCGGTGAACCACACCGATGCCGGATATTATGTGCTGCCCGTGGATCGGCATCCCAAGTCCTTGGACGATATACTCTTTGATGGCACCAACTATACAAAGGCTGATCGCAGCGCCTGTGAGACAGAAATTATGTGTGGTTTTCCCATTTACAGCTCGCGATGGATTAAGCCAGCGTAAATAACAAAAATTTCGTTGAATGCCAGTTTAATAATCATTTGATTTCAACAGTGATAACAGCTATTGGGTGCCTGGTCCCGAGCCCAATAAGAATCATTTGCCCACACTGAGAATAATTAACAAGGAGAGCAAATCGTCAAGAAACATAATGTTCACTCTGGAGGTTTCTGGGCCGGATCACGCAAGCATATTCATAGATCCATTGGATGACGCCAAGCTGGTAGATTGGACCTTCACCAAGGAGCCGTTGGAAAAGTCCTTGTCTCCGCCCCACTACGTCTATTGGTCTTATGCTTTGGATCCAACTCCGTTGCGGTTCAACTTGGAATTCGAGGTAAGATCTAAAAAAATTGAGTTGATTTTCGATAATTTTAATATTGCTTCTTACAGCGTGAAAGTGCAAATTGGTCTGGCGCTACGTTCAAAATTGCCATAATGGGACACAGGATACACGATGACATGTTCATTGACGAGGACTTTCGGGAGTTTTTGGCCAGATTTCCGCCTTGGGCGTATGTCAACTCATGGATTGGTTCCTACAACAGCTGGCAACTCTAAGAGCGGCTGCAATTTCTGATGCGATATTCGATATTCATAACTACTACTCACTACTCATACTCTCTACTCATAGTTCGGTTCACTGAACTGTTGTTAAGTTTTCGTATTCATTTAAATTCGTTTACACAAATTTTACAAACGAAACTCGCACAAGCGTACATCCAACGAACAAAAATTGTATTACAATTAATAAATTAGAATTTAATTAAAATTTAACTCTAAATTCCGCAGCGGCTTATTGATTATTTACATTAATTTATTAAGTTACAGAAAGTTTCGCTAATCGCTTTCAAAAGATCCAACTCTCGTACGATGTCAGCCAATCGGTTGTGTACGTCCAATCCGGGAAGCTGCTTAGAAACTCCCGAAACTCGGACGTGTAATATTCCGGGTGATAGAGGAAGTGCACGCTCACCGCCAGCTTGAAGTAGGGTCCATTTGTGTTGGCCGCATCATGCTCGAACTCCAGCCAGAAATTGTACGGCTCCGTAACCATAGACGAAACATGGTATATAAAATATGGCGGAGTGTGGCCATCCACCAAGACGGTTTCATCAACCGACCAGTTTGTGATCGTCACATTATCCATGGGATCAACGTACATGACAACACGATCGCCAACCTTCAAACGGAACTCGTAACGCTTTTTGTTCACACTGATGGATTGTCTCGAAATCTCAGTGAGCTCGGTGACAACTGGTAAAACTGGGCCAGCGCTATAGATCCAGCGAGCGGAATCCCTATAAGGAAAGTATTTTTAAAAAATACCAAAAAGTATTTTAACTATAATTTTTACATACTTCCAGTCTAACCAACGACCGTTATAAAGCGGTAGACCACAATACGGTTCTGCAGCACAGTTATCCTTGATCCAGCTCTCGGGCTCCATATTCTTGAGGGTTGTATCGTAGAGCTCCGAATATCGGGTATCAACGGGTTGTATATAGAAACCGGTATCTTGTGTGGTGCTATTATCCAAATTGTGGAGTGTACGTTGGGTGTGCTAAAGCAAAGATCCGATTAAGCTGGAAATATTTTAGATACAATTATAAATAAATCGCTTACCAGGACATAGTAACGCTGTGCGGCAACATCCGCCTTGAAGGGAAAGCCGACGGGTGTCGCCGCAAATATAATGAATAAGATGGTGAGTATGCCAAACATTGATATAAAGGTTTTCGATTTGCGAAACTTGTTCAAAATCGGTATCTGAAAGTTAAAGATATTAAAAAAAATATATATAGATACGATAATATTAATTTGCGTTTGCGAACTTACTATAAATCCAGCGAAATGCATCGTCATCAAAGCAATAAAGCATGCAATTAGCAGATCCGGTTTGCTATCAGGTCCATCGCGTCCCTGCATGGGCACAAATACCAACAGGAGCACATAGTTCAAGTAGGTGTAGAAGAAGAAGGGCAGCAACTGGCACAACAAATGCACAGTCAGAAAGTAACTCCCTGCGAATATACAAAGTCAATTAGGTTGAGCCAGCAGGCATTTGGATGAGCCACTCACGCTTGAGGGTCAGTTTCAGGAGCAACTGCACAATCATCGAGATGGTGTAGAAGAACAAGCCAATCATCGGAAAGAACGCTGAACGGATGCCCAAGCCTGTCAGGAGCAGGCACAGGAAAACAATTAGAATGCAATGGGCGTGCATAAAGCAGGCAATGGTCTGGTTCAGCTTCATGCCCGTCTTGTGCTTCGTCCAGCCAATGTAGAAGGCGGGCAGCAGGCCCAGTCCGAAGAACATGGTGCAGAAGTACAACCCAAATGTCATCCAAATGCTGTAGTACCAGGACTGGCCCAGGCCAACGCCTAGCAAGAACACAGCCACCAGTATGGTCAGGCCCCAGGCAATGATCACTGCGCCGAGCTGCACCAGAAATATAATGCCGAAACGCAGGGCCACAGCTTTGGGCGCATCCCCAGCATCGTCCTTGCCCATGAGGTAGACGGAGAGCCCGATGCAAATAAGAGCCGAAACGGACACAACAATATTGATGGCAATGCTGGCCGATTCGGTGTAGGCAATCATGAACCAGCCGAGGTAATCATAGAAAACAGCGTGTCCTTCCTCATGGACCGACGTGTCCTCCAGCTCGGGAGCGTTGGCCAGCGCCCAGGTTAAGGCCAGGACATTATCGCCCGTCGTCTGGTAGGTGCCACGTGCCACATTCTTGAAATTATCGTACTTGGTGTGGTAGACATATCCGTTTAAAGCGTGGGCCATATCCAGGCCGGGCACATTGCCAAAATCGCGAAATATGCGAAAGTCCGTGTCGGAGGGTATGAAATTATGCTGAAAGAGCTCCTCGGCCATCGTTATGGAGAAGGGATGCGGTGCGTACTTCTTATAGTATTTCACCAGCCAGGGATGATTGGGACCCGTTTGGAACAGCACCTCGCGACCACCGGCGCCGGTCGAGTCCAGATTGATGAGCGCCCTGAAAGATTCGACACCGTCAAAAACCAGATTCAGTTAATCATGGATGTCGCCATGTCCACGCACTTGCAATTGGCTGCCCATCTGTGTTTCGTGATGAAGCCGTGGGCGCCCAGCATATTTGCCTCCTCGGCGCCGTTGAAGAGAAACACCACGGCATGGGCCAGCGGTCGCTCGGAGCGTGCGACAACGCGCAGAGTTTCCAGCATGATGACCACCATGACGCCATCGTCACCAGCCGCCGGAGTTTTCACCTCTGAGTCGTAGTGGGAGTTAACCAGCAAATAGTTGTCACTGGGAGTATCCTTTCTGGAGATCTTGACCACAACATTGGACACATTGTCATAGCTGGTGGCCGAATCCCACAGATAGAAGGCGCCCGAGGAGTGTTGCACCTCCGAAACAATATCGTACAGATCGCCGCGTGACTGATCCACAATTTTCTGCACCTCTCGCAGCACAAAATTAACGGTATGCTCCTCATTGTTAATCGATCCCGTCATTTTGTTGCCAATCGCCGAGTACTCCGCCAGCTGCATCTTGGCACGCTCGCCGATAAACTCATCCGGATGATTCGCTTCATCGCGAACATATATCATTTTTGGATAGGAGAAAAAGCTCGGAATGACGGTCACATAGAACAGTGTGAACCAAATGACACAAAAGACGGGCGCACCATACCAGGGCCACTTTTCGCCGCCCTTTCTATCGCTCTTCCCCTGAGACGTAACGTCAATGCTGGAAAAGGACATCTGTAAAGGATTACGATAGGATATTAACTCAAACGAACACAAACACATATCAATTGGGCACTTTGGATTGAAAATCCTTGAAAGTTCTTTTTCTAATTCACATTTTCAAAATTGTATTTTGGAAAAACTACATTTTGTTAATTTAAAACTTTGGTTATATATTTTATTTTTATTAATTTAGTGCAAATATTACTTTTACTTAAATTCCTTTTAGTTTGGATTTTCGATTAGTAGCACAAAAAAAATATGACCACAGCACAGCGAATTAGTTGGAAAACTGCCGCAATTAACCAAATGTGTAGGAATATTTAGGATCTGTGCCACAAAATTAGGGCTTATCGGCAATAATATCTTGCAGATTACAATTGGGCGATATCATGCGGAAACTTGCGGCGGTTTATGGTTTGATGACTTTCTTTAGATTAGGATAAAGGTAATGCCGAAATAAACTACGGTAAATAAACATTTATTACGATAATTACCCAAACAGAAAAAAGAAAAAATGGATAATAAAACGTATTAGTAAGCATTTCGCATATTAATTTTATATTTTTGTTTTCTAATTTTGTTTTGCAGATCATTTGAAAAAATTCTAACGAAATACTTATCATAGAACTTAATGTTGAAATAAACTCGTAATCGGAAAATGGAAAAGGAAAAGCGTGCTTACGGCACTCTACACTACACTACGGAGAAGGCTACCAAAAATGCGCTGCTCCATTGGATGGTATTCAACGTATACTTGATATCTGTTACCATTGTTGGCAACGCGCTAACAAGTCATCATCAACAATCTTTTAACCGGGGCGTACGGGAATTATTTAAAGGAACTGATTATATCAGAAATTCGACGACGCCATCGTTCGATGAAGTGAACACAATACCAGATTTCTGGAATTTTATAGAGTATAATACTCTGCACATGCTTCATGGCTCGGTCGACAATAGACCTAACTTGAACGGTCGCCTTTTGCTCAATCGAAATCTGCTGCTTGGCGCACCGCGACTACGACAGATCCGTGTCAGAGATCAGACCTGCCAGGTAATCGCCGAACTCAACCGATACTATAACACCTGCATGGCGCGCTATTCCAGCACTGTTGAATCTAAAGGCCTGTATAAGGGGTAAGTTAAAATTGAGATCTATGTTGAAAATAGTTGTATATATTATATTAATTGCAGCACTCGGTACAAATCAATGGAGGAATTGCAGGCAACACCTGTCAAAGGTAGATTGCATACCTACAACAGCGGGGGCTATGTGAAGGAGCTGTCATACGAAAAGGATGTGAGCCGAGGCATTGTACGGCATCTCAGGAAAATCAAATGGTTGGATCGTGGATCGCGAGTCGTATTGTTTGAATTGAATATGGTCAACTTGAATTTGGATCTGCTGCAGTCCATTAAGTATGCTGATCATTAATGATTCTTAACTGTTGTTTATAATGAGTGTTTTACTATTTTCAGATTGATATTCGAGATAATGCCAGCTGGCATTGTAATTCCAAAATATGAATCGAATTGCATCTATGTGGATCCGATAATCGAAACACGTGATCGATATGACATTTTAATATGCGCCATTGTTGTTCATTTGATCAATATTTATTATACCTACGTTGAGTTGAACAAATTTTACCTTAACGGTTTTAAGTATTATTTTACCAGAGTGGCTTTCATATTGAATCTGCCTCGCATATTGGTTAGTTCTATCAAATCTAATAATTAACTCAATCTGTTCATAAACAATATTTTATCTATTAGAGCGGCTATATATCGCTCGTTTACACGATCTTTAGCTTTTATTATGCACAACTCACATATGAAAATATTAACGCTGCTGAAACGGGTTTTGTTTCATTGGATTATTTCGGAATCGCGTATTCGATGCATCGATGCACATTCGGAATTTTGGTTTTTCTTTCCTGGGCTACCCTGCTAACTTTCTTTGACTTTAATCCCGTGCTTAGGATCATTGGCACCAGCCTGAAATTGGTAAGAAATATTAATCCTAGTTTATCTAAATTTCTAATCTCTTTGATTTAGGCTTCAACCGAACTTGGAGCAATTTCTCTCATGTTTGTTATCGCTTTTGTTGCCTATGGATTTCTGGGCTTGCTGCTTTTTGGTAGCTTTAGTGAAAACTTCAAAAACTTTCCGACCGCCTTTTTGACTATGGTGCAAATGTTGGTTGCTGATTTCGATTACTTCAAATTGGAACATGATTCTAAAATATTGGGTGCCGTTTTCTTCCTGACCTACATATTTATAATTTTTTTCATATTATTGGTAAGCAGCTTAACCAAGTTTTTTATTTACTTTTTTATTTTAAATGTTTTGTTGTAGAATATGTGCCTTGCATCTGTCGTGTTATCGTATAGAACAGCTTCAGCGACGACCACCTTCAAGCGCTCATTTCTGTGGTATTATCTCAGAAAGCAACTGTACCGCATATCCTTCGGTTGCTTCCGTCCAGCCGCCTATCCAGAATGGGCCGCGGGACACGTAATTCCCCAAACACTGCACGAGAACAAGCTGAAAGAATTGTAAGTTAGAAAAGGATTCGTATTCAAATTCCTGAATTAAAATTTTTGTTGTTGCTCTTCAACAGGCTACTCAATAGGGAATATACGGAAATTGAGACCGATCTAGATATGTAAGTTTTGAATATTTCGAATTTTTAATTTTCTTAATAACAAATTAAATTATTTGTTTTGCAGTTTAATTTCGCACCTGGATCAAATTGAAAACATTTGTTTTCGTCTTACAAATAATATGGAAGACTTGATAACAAAAGCGAAACTCGAAAGTATCCAAAGATTAAATACTTAAATAATCAAAATGTTTACAGTTGCTTAAGCTTTGCGCGAAACAATGTAACATTATCAAATATTAATTATAATCAGCCACGTAATCGCCGCTTAACCCGGAAAACTTTTATAATGCCGGCCATATCTAAATGACGGAACGGTGAGTTGCCACACAATTGATTGCCAACAAAATTGAAAACCTTTTTTTTTTATTCTACTAATCTTTGATAATAAAAATTAGACGACAGACGTATGGCTAGACTATGACTAGATTAGAGGATAAATGAGGGTTAAGTTATTTTAATTATATTTTTCTTAAATGTATTTGTGAGTCACGAAATTTATAGCTAAATGTGAGATATATATATAAAGATACAAAAGTATCTGTTCGATGCAAAACAATCCATAAAACTCCAAAGTACTTTTGGGCTTGTAGAATGAGTTATATCTTTAGTTTAAAGGTGTTCATAATCAATCGACTTATGAAAATGCTAGCTGTAAAGTTAAAGTGCAAAAGTCTAAATAATACCAATGAATAGTTACCAAGGTATCGGAATTGCTTATCTTTTAGAGCCTTAATTTGCTTAGCCACCAGATTAGCAAGAAATCATACAAAGTATTATTTTTTCTTCTGCTGCCAACTCGTAATTAAATATTGAACTACAACCAAAATATTTACAATAAAATAAATACAAGGTTTATTTATTGTCATTGTTTGTAATAAGTATCTCCTACAAAATTTTATATATTAATTATACAACCAGGTGTCGTAGGACGCCGGCCAGGGCGTGGCATCGACATATTTGGGAAAACTGTCAAGGAACTTCTTGAAATCGGCTGTGTGCAACTCCTTGTGGTGAATCCAGTGACCATTTACGCCCAGCTCAAATGTGGGCGTTGTCCAATCTCCACTGGGTTTCTAAAAAAACAACATTTAAATAGCGAACTTTGATAACAAATCCAACAATGCACCCACCTCAAGCTCCAGCCAGAATGTCAACGGATCTCCATTGACTCCATAGGAGAAATATATATAAAACGGCGGCTTAAAGTTGAGGCGCAGTGGCGCTTGATGGAAGGACCAGTCCACAACTCGAGCTCCGTTCAGTGGCTGGACAAACATGCCCATGTGATCGGGACCGGACAGCTGCATTTCGTAGCGGGTTTTCGTCGGTGTCAGCTGTTTCTTGTTGACAATCTTTGCCGCTGGCAGAGTGCCGAAGACAGGCTCCGAGGCGGGTATCCATAAGCCGCGTTCCCTGTTGGAGAATGGATAATTGAAAATTGATTTTTATCGGAGTAATGAGAGTATTTATATCCTCACCTGGTCTTCACCCAGCGCATGTTGTATAAAGGATAACCACAAAATGTTTCCTTTTGGCATTCATCCTTCACAGATCTGGCCAGCGTCATGTTAATTACCTTATCTAAAACGACGGAAAATATTTAGTTACTGCTACTACTGATAGTTAGGTTAACTAACTTTTAACCGAGTAGGTGCGTCTGTCCTGCGGCATGATGAAGTAGCCGCTTTCGGAGCGGCGAACATTGTTGTTGGCATCGTGGAAGGTTCGCTTAGCGTGCTGGAATCAGAAGAAGAAGAGATCAGAACTTTTTTTCACAATGATTAATTTTAGGCAACTTACCAACACTGCAAAACGTTGCACATTCGTCTCTGGTCTGTAGGGAAAGCCGAGGGGCGTGGCAGCAATGATGATGCACAGCAAGGTGATGCCGAGGAGGGAGCAAATAACGGTCTTCGATTTGCGGAACATGTGCAGCATTGGCACCAGACAGCCGGCGGTTAAGAGGCCAACACCAATGCTGAAAACGGCCAAAACCAGATCCGGATTGACACTGTCGCCAAAGCGACCGAACATGGGCAGAAAGGTGACCAGGAAACTGTGCGAGAAGTAGGAGAAGAACAAAAACGGAGGCACATAGCACACAATGTGTGGAATCATCCAGGCGACATCTGCCAGAAGACACAAAAAAGATGAGAATTTAAGAATTGGAACTAATTTATTCAACTTACTGCGGCTGTGCAGATTGGTGGCCAGGTTGAAGACCAGGCCCATGGTATAGAACAGGCAGGTGAGCATCAGGACAAAGGCGGAGCGAATGCTGCAGATGGTCAGCACCAGGGTGAGCAGTGCCAGAAACAGGCAGTGGCAATGGAGCAGCAGCTGCACACGTTGTCCAATGGGAAAGCGATCCTAGAAACGATCATCAACATAAGAATCGATTTAAGATGAATCAATAATCGATACTTACGGTCGCCGTATAGTGGAAGTAGAGAGCTGGCACAATGGCCAAACCGAAGAAGAATGGGCAGAAGTACAGGCCGAGGAGCAGCCAGTTGTGTGTGAACCAGGAGAGCGGCAGATGCGTCAGATCCATGAACACACCGACAATAATGCAGAGCACGGAGCCCGCAACAACGCCGAGGATGAGCAGGATGAACGTGTGCAGCGTCCGCTTGAGCACCTTCTTCAGTTTGATGCCCGAATTGGTGGCCATCAGCTTGATGGCAATGCCGCAGGCAACCATCGAGCCGATGGAGACGATCACGTTGAGGATGATGCCCTCCGTTTCGGTGTAGAAGACCAGGAACCAGCCCATCACATCATAGTAAACGGTGTGTCCCTCAGCGTATTTCTGCAGCAGGAGAGAGATCTCATTAAGAATTCCCACTTCCATCATCCCATTTCGTGACTCACCGAGGTGTTCTCCAGCTCAGGCGCACTGGAAATCTCACGGACGAGGGACAGAAGATTGTCGCCAGTGTTCTGGAAACTGCCGCGCGGAATGATCTCGGCGCGGTCCCAGCGCGTGTGATACACATAACCGTTATACTGATAGGCCATGTCCAGGCCGGGCACGGCGCCGTGATCGCGGAAGATGCGAAAGTCCGTGTCGGAGGGTATGAAGTTGTGCTGGAACATCTCCTCGGCTATGGTCGAGGCATACGGATGCTTGATGGCGCGCCGATAGCTCTTCATTAGCCAGGGATGATTGGGACCCGACTGGAACAGAATCTCGCGACCGCCACTGCCAGCCGAATCCAGATTGATCAGCGCCCTGCAAGAGGAATCAATGTGATTTTAAAGAGCACAATTGGGATTGCGATTGATCACCCACTTGCAGTTCTTGGCCCACTTGTGCTGGGTGATGAAGGCGTGCGAGGCCTGCAGCGGATTCTCCTCGGCGCCGTTGAACAGGAAGACAACGGGATGCTTTAACGCCTGCTTGGATTTGGCCAGGACGCGTATCGTTTCCATCATGACGGCCACCATGGAGCCGTCGTCGCCAGCGCCAGGACCCGCCGGCACCGAATCGTAGTGGCTGTTGACCAGGACATAGGTGCTGCTGTTCGAGCCCTTGGGACTGACCTTCACCACAAAGTTCTGTATGCTCTGGTACATGTTGACCGCATTCCAGTGGATGTAGCTGCCGGAGGCGACCTGCACGTCCATTTCGATGTCGTGCACGGCGCCCAGCTCGGCGCGCACCTTCTGCATGGTGGAGGTGATCACCTGAACGGAGCCCATCTCATTCTCGCGGCTGCCCACCACCCGAGGCCCCAGCGCCACCAGACGCTGCAGATCCTGCTCGGCGCGCTCGGCAATGAAGCGCTCCGGATACTTGGCCTCATCCTTGATGCTGAGCGGACGCGGCAAATGATTGAAGGCGGGTATCGATATGGCGCAATAGATGAGCAGCCAGAAGCCGATAAATGCCGGCGCCCAATACCATTTGATCTTCTCGCGGCTGACGAAGGCGCGCTCCCAGCAATTGGCCTGCTAATGGGGAGTGGAAACAATGGGTTAATACGGCATTTCGGTGGTTAATGGTTAATGGTTAGTGGCTAGTAGTGATGTTTGTGCTAGATATGCCACGATGAATCAGTTTTTTTAATTAAAACACATTGAACACTCTGTGTGCTAATAGTTCGATTTAATCCATCATGACGCTATCTTATCGCAGGTTGCGCGTCTGCAGCTGTTGCCAACGAATTTATGGCACCCGGATAAGGTGGGGTTCCAGCGGTGGATATTCGACTTGTCGCAGTCCATCCTTGAACCGATTTCGATTTCGATTCGGCTAATGGCTAACAATACACTCGATTGATTATTCGACATTGCACCACCACACCAAATTGGCTAATCTTATCAATGGGTATCTATTAAACACTCATTCACACACGCCGCACTCTGTCGCCAACCGATCGGCTCACCTCTTCCTCGTCCAGCTGCAGCTGGCGCTGTGTCAGCAGCGGATCTGCATTGCTGGCGTCTGTTGTTGGCGTTATAACGCGACGCCTCACTTTTTTCTCGCTGCTCATCGGATGTTTGTTGTTTACGCTTGCAACCGGTCTAAACAAATAATCCGCTATATATACCTATACACATGCACATACACATATGCATGTATATATACTTTAAACGACCTATGCTCTTTTCGGCTCTCTCTCGCTTTCTTTTTGCCTCTCGTTCGCTCTCTCAATTGCGAACCAGAACGAACCGTTCGACTTGTGCGCCGGCTCTCAACTGATCGACTGACTAAATGACGATCTTCCACTCGAAGCGTTTGGACGTCGACTGAACCGGCAACAAACGGTTTCGCCAAGCCGCCAGTCGATACCGATATGTGCGTATCTTATCTGCATGGTCTTTGATTTCCACAAATGCGCTACAAGTGCGGCATATGCCTTTAGGTGTTAATTTGTGTTAAATTAAACAAATAAACACATAATAGCTGGATTTGGGCAGGAAATTAAGTTGGCTTATTTGCAACTAATCAAATGCAGTTTAAATTTTTATATGATTTATATAACAACTTATATATTATATAATATTCACTCTACCCAATCTTAGAAATGTTGCGCTTTCCTTAAGAACTTTTTATGCTTTTCCACGAAAATACTTCTAATCAATATTTCAATGTTCAATTTAATTTTTTGATTTTGTGATTAACTAATCGTCCGGTTAAGCAATTAAAAGTGATTAAGAATCAGATAAGCTATATGCAATCGCAATCCACCAAAAAAATGGAATAGTTTGAAACGAAATTTTGCTGAAATTTTAAGTCAAGAAACGATATTCACCGGAATTCGATAGATAACAATTTAATTTTAACAAATTATTTATTTGATAAAAGTGTAAACCGGACGTCCAATGGATAACTGTTAATATCTTATTTCAATTCACATAAACTTTGTTTTTTTTAGTTAGTTGACTAGCTTAAATGTGGAACCCTTTGGGGCAATAACTGGAGCATGCCCGAAAGGGACCAAGTTTTGCAACTGCAGTTGTGTGACCTATGCTCTGGCACGTCCTGCACGAACATTGGGATTACCAGCAAAACTTTTGATTGTTTATAATTTGTACCTGGGCAACTTTTGCCTGTGCTTCGCTGCACATTGTAACTGCTCAACGCGAACGCTTAGATTGCTTAGCTTAGCTTTCAAATGGTGACAAAAAACGTAAAATTCATCTTCATATTAAAGTCTTCGTTCAAGATTTGACTACAAAGATGACAAGGCGGCATATCTTCAATTATTACCTTTTATAATATTTATGCAATTCACTTAGCGGCTGACATTCCATATTTGTTTCTCAAATGTACACACGCCTAAATAAACAATACCGTTTGCTAAATATTCGATGAGACGTCAATGAGCTTGAAATGCGACACAAGTGAATTTCATACATAATTCATCAAAAATTACAAAATTGAATTAAATTGCGGCGCACAAAAGTAGGCCATGACATTCCGGCAGATTTCATAAAACTGTAGCATACTTTGGGGCTGTCTCGAAATACACCTCATGCAGTTTCCATCAAATGCATAGCCTGAGGCGTTGTATATTTACATATGAAATGTTGTTGCTCTAGCATTCTTTCAGGCATTTAATTTAAAAAATATTACGTATACGTACGCATGCTGTGCCTCAAGAACAATCGGCTACAATTAAATATATTACGTATACGCTTCCCTAGAAATTGCACTAATTTGCTTACCATCCACGCAACTGTGTCACGCCCTTCCAACTCCCCATGCAAATACAAACTGGTGCTGTCTGTGTGCACACATACTTGACAGAGGCCTACAACACACACACACACACACACACCTACTCGTACACATGTTCGCCGTAGGCGTCCTCTTGGAATTGAGGACGTGTAGCGGCAGACCTGCAACGTGCAAATTACGAGTAGGCGGTCGGTTGCAAATCCTCTTGACAATGTCATTCAACCTAAGTTAGAACGAAACAGAGTATTACACACACACACACACACATTTGGTTAGTTGTGGCTGTACTATTTTACTCCCCCACTTGTGTGTGTGTGTGTGCGTGTGTATACTTCAAATATTCATTCATTCATTCATTCATTGCTTTATGCCACACAGATTCGTAAACAAAACGTTCATCGGAATATTGGTCAAAATGAAATCGATTAAATGAATGCCCGAAATGAATGATTATGTGAATCAATCTGATGACCAAGGCGCCAAGCCAATACTCAACTAACGTACAATTGCTGACGACGGGTCATCTTGATGGGTGTCCAAAAGGCCAAATCGGAACATTTTATTAAAATATTTGTTTTCAATGCAGGCCTCTGTCTCTATTCGTAACACACGCGGACCCACTGCGCAGTCGCCGTCTCTCTTTCTCAATCGCAGTTTGGCAGCAGAAAAAAAAAGAAAGCCAAACGCCGGCAAACAGCCGCCGCAGCGTCCTCTGCCTCACAATCGGAGTCCTGGCCACAACCAAAACAAAGGCGAAAATATGTGTCAGCTGCTTTGCTTGTGCTTTTCTATCCTGCTGGGCCTTCCACTCAAATTCGCGCTGTTTTTGCGCTGCCTGCTGTGTCGCATGCTTCGCACACACACACACACACACGCACACTCGTATATAGACTCACACTTGGGCGCCACTTGGCTCGGCAGCTCCATTTGATATTCAGTTCAGTTTAGTCGTAGTTGAACGGTCGTAGCTTTTGGTCGTCTCGTCTGGGCAGCTCAGTTAAGTTCTGGCAACGCAACGCAACAAAAATGTGCTACTGAAACGCAAATCCCATACACAAAAAAGTAAGGCAGATACGAGCGCGTGTGTGTTTCTCTCAGTGTGTGTGTGTGCGCACGTTCTTTTGTGCTAGTTTGTGTTTTTATTGCCACAGCATGGACCGCAAAGTGATGGTGTCTAGCTACAACAAATAGAAAATTATATAATTTTACAAACGAAATTAATTAAATACACAATTCGAAAGTGCATTCGTTGCTAGAGAAAACAATTCAGATAACAAATCAAACCAAATCCAATGAATACTTGACATGCTTCCACAGCCGCAGTGTAGCATACTTTTATGCGCCCACTGAAACGTGTGAGTCTTGGTTGTTGTCTTTGCTAAATGTTGGTTACGTACCGTTCCTCTCCTAACACGTTTTGCTTTCCTTTTGTATTTTTGTGTGTGTTTCATGTCTTTTCGTTAGCATTTCGTTTCCGTCGGGGTTTCCTTTTCTTTTTTTTTTTGTGTAGTTCACGAACCGAATATGATACGTAGTAACCTAATCGTAAATTTCTGAGTAGCGAGCAATATAAAATTTGTTGCAGTCCACTTTTCTAGAAACACGCAGTACCAGGAATTGAATTTTATGTAAGCTCTTTATCTATTCTATTCAGTGTTGAATACACTTGAAAATTTCTGAGAAATTTGTGTAATAAATATGATAAATTGCATTTGATAGCATTGAATTCCTGATATTTAAGAGCATTTACTTAAACATCATTTAACAAGAAATATATTCTATTTGTTTGATGATATCATTGATAGAATTCCATTTGTATAGTGGAGCCCGCCGTTTGTCAATTGAAGCCGGCTCGAAGCAGGTCGTTGACCAGGCGCTTTATTATCACAATTCATTGGTATTATGTGTGCTTATAGCCATATGCTATGCATGGCATACTAACTTATATGTGCGTCATTCCATAGTTTCTGGAGTGTGACGAGAAAGTCCAACTCCAGAAAAAAAACGCAAATACAAAGCACGCACTTCCACAAGAAATTGTTTTGTGCATTGTGCAAAAACCAGAATAAAACAAATATTTCATTTAAAGCTAGAAAACATAAACACACAAATATTTTCTTCAATTTCTTCAAGTGTTGTGCGGGGCATTTTAATTATTGGGGGGTGTTGTGCTGCCTTCCGAGGACATTTTAACGTTTGTTTTGTGCTGACAAGATAAACAAGAATTGTCTACAATTAATTTCGGTGCCGTTTGTTTGTTTGTTTGTTGGTTTGTTTTGGCACTCATTAGCCTCAAAACGTTTGAAGTTTTCAACAACATGATTTGATCAAAATACTGAGATATGCTAGATGACAAAAAGGAAAAACAGAAATAATTGCTGCAGCTACTCAAAAAACAATTTCTAACAATTTCAAAGAAAAATATAAAATTTTTGTATTTTAGAGAAATTTACGAAATGTTGTACAGAAATCTAACATTATTGAAATTTTTCTAAGAAAATTAGAAAAGAAAGATAAATCGAAATTTCTATGACAAAAACTTTGTAATTATTATTATAGATTAGTTTTCACTTTAATTGATTGATTAAACAATATGAACATTTTTTTTAAATATATATTTTATAGAATTTTTATCGCAACTTAGTTTGTCTGCTCAACTTTCAGCTTTTGAGTTTAAATTTGCAGCTAGCTTTATATAAATTAACAAATGACAGTCAAATCATTTATTTATATTTAATAATATACTTTTAAAAAGGCAGAACAATAACGAAACGAAAATTTAATTCAACAACAATAATTATCCACTCCAGTTATATTTGACATTTGATTGCCTTTTTTTCTTCAAGTGGAATCTTGCTTTTGACTTTGGGCTGACAGATATATATTTATCCGCCAGCTGGTTATGGAAAATTGAGGTATTTAATGCGCCGGCAAACAATATGTGGGCGTACTCGAACTCAAACTCGCACGCAGCTGTCGATTTGTTGTGCACACACGCACAGCACAACACGTATACGCACCGTGGTACTGTGTCGCTGCTTTTTAATGAAGTCACACGAAGTATTCGCAGATTTGTGCGTGATTTATGATTCGGGTGCCACTTGCCAGCAACAACAACAACAACAGCAACAACAATGACAGCATCAATCAGCTTGTGTTATGCATCACTCGGCACGGTAATTGCGACGGGTTTCGGGCCAGGTTTAGTAGCTAAATTGCAGGCAAATAGACAGCATTAGCAGCAGCAGCAGCTGCTGCCTTGAATTGGCCACTTTAAAGCATTTTAATTAAAACTTGGTTAATGTGCAATCAGTCAGTCGGGTTTTCTTTTTTTTTCAAAATAATTGTAATACACTGAAGGATCTTTATTGCAATTTCCCTGCTGCTGCTGCTGCTGCTGCTGAAAATTAAATGCTATTTTTTCAGCTGAACGCCAAAAAATACAGACGCAACGCACTGCACTGCATTTATTTTCCGCTTCTCTCTCTCGCATTTCACTGCCATTTTCCTTTGGCCATTGTCCTGGGTTCCTTCTTTAATTAATTGCCAGCCCACGACTGCGTCCGCGCCAGGTAATCCTGCAACAGGCGCCTTTTAATGCTTAATCCACAGGATTTTCTTTAAAATTTAATTGCTGGGGAAATTATTATTCTTTCTCTCTGCGCACATTCAATTTGCCATCAGCATGAATATGAATAATCCATGGATAATTCTGTGAGTGAGATGTGATGTGAGTTAATGGAAATCTTGTTTGATATCTTAAAGATCGTTATAATAAACTTTAGAAATATTTAAGAGTTTGCCAGATAAAGGACAAGTATTTAATATATATGAGACAGAACAGAACGGCGGACCACAGACACCGAGTCGCATTGCATCGCATCGCATTGCCTGCGGCAACTTAGCAGGCGACACAGCCAACAAGATATGGGGCGCGGGGGGTTGCCGAGGGAGAAGGGAGTGCTAGACCGTTGCTCTTCTGATTGCTGGCAGCAAGAGGCGCCACAACAGGGCAATGACTTGAACAGTTTTTGGTGCGAATGCAGTCAGCAGTCCGCAGTCAACCCGCAGCAATATTATTCTTGGGCAAGTCATTATGCCACGACTTCAGTTCATGTTGCTTGCCACACATTTTAATGCGTCTGTAAATAAAATTTGCTTTTTTCTGTTTTTTTTTGTTTTTTGTTTTGTGTGTGGGTTTGGCTGGGGTAGTTCAGCATAATGGGAAATGCTAAAGCCCTCGTTATGATCGAGGGTACAAAACAGTTTTAAACGAAATTCAAATTTAAAAAATTATTATTAACAATATTATTAGTGGTAATTGTAGTAAAGAATTAACTAACATTTGCATCAAAATTTTGGTAGTGAAATTTTGGAGACATTTTAAATAAATAAATAAATTTTAAATAGTTTTTGTATGTTTTGCCATAATTTTTCTGATATTTATAGGGTCCTATATAAAGAAAATGCACATTAAAAATTTTTCTGTGACAGATATTTTTTTGAAAAGAATATTTATAATATTGTTTTCTCAGGTTTTTTTTTTTTTTTGAACCTGCAGTTTTGATCAATACTCGAGAAATGCATAAATGATTTTGAAAAGCTTTACAATTCTTGAAAGCTAAAGGATATATCTAAAAATCATTCATACATATATATATATATATACATATATGATGCACTTTATCACTTTACTTTGAACCACCGACAATTAGTTTGTGGCAATCCTGCTTATAATATTGCAACAGGCACATTCAGGGCCAGACTCCTGGCTTGTCCTTGCTTACGTTAGCCGTATGCACATGAAAAAAATAACTACGGCAAATAGCGGCCGTAAACTGCGCATCAATGTTGCTCAATGGCGCCGATTAACCCACAGAGTGACCAATGATGGGCACTGGGATTGAGTTGTCGTCCGTCCGTCCGTCCGGGCAGGCCGTTGAGTCGCATAAATACTCAACATAAAGCCGGAAGGTAAAAACGTTTATATCCATGAAAGACCAGCAGCCAACCACCTTTGATTGACAGCCTCATTCAATTTGTGCGTCGTCGGTATTTGCCTCACCCCCACACACACCTATACACACACATACATATCTTATTGGAATTGTTTGGCTACTGTTTTTGCTTACATATAGAAAACTAAGAAGCTAAAGCAAGTCATTCCCCCAATAGAAAACAGCCCACACAAAAAGTATTTATGCAACGTGCCACAATGCGAGTGCGTGTGTGTGTGTGTGTGTGCGTGTGTGTGTTACACATTGGAGGAAAACTTCTTTTGTATCGCATTTCAGTTGTCATTTGCAGTTTGAATGACTTTGCGAATTCAGTTATTGATATGACCTATTCATTGAACCAGAAGCGACAACAACAAAAACGAATTCACAAGTGCTGACCAGGATCAGTTGTCATTGTGGCGTCGTCCTTGTTAATAGTTGCCTAGAATATGAGTCCAACTAACAAGTTTTAGTGGCAAGTTTAGTCAGCGTTTAGTGAAAGGTCACAGGGTATCTTTGACAAGAGCAAACTGCGTAATATTCACTGAATTAAATGCCAACTATGAAGCCCAGAAGGGATCCTGTTTGGGCCTCACACCTGCCTAAATCTGTGCTCCCATTCGCAGGACACGCATTTCGCATAGCCCTCAAGCTGTGCGAGCACTTAAATACGCAGGGGGGGATGTTTGGGTGCCGTCTATTTTGAAACTGTATTGAAATCCTTTTAACGGCATATCTAAAATTTATGCGCTTGCCAAATTGAATTATCCTGCAAACTCAATTTGGCACGAAATGCGCCCGAGTGGTTTGCCTAGAAGGGTGGCCCGACACGCCCATTTATTTAATGGGCTTGCTTACTTGTAGCATATGCAGTTCGGGGATGTGTGTGCCACGCCCACTAAATTTCATTCGATTACATTAAAAGTATGTCACAAAGCATTCAATTATTTAAAAGGCTCGGCAGAAGAATACCCTGCATGGAAATGGATAACAGTTCTATTTAACTAAAACTCCCTATATAACATAAGTAATGGGTATAAAACCATTTAGCGCAAATTCAATGCAGCTTAATCAATCGCATTCTTCGTTTCGAGCGTATGTTATCATTTAATTAATATTTTAATGGAAATTTAAAACAGCGATTTGGCGCTTATCGCGCACTAATTAGCGCAAAAATTCGTGAAATTTCAAATTCAATCGACTTGCATTAAGTTCCGTAATTAAATTCACTTTGGCTTTAAATCCAATCGGCAATCGCAAATACCTTTTTTCTGGATGGCAAACGAGCTTTCACGCTTCGTTGGCGCCGCAAAGGAGAAAAAATAAATAACTTTTTTACGCTTTTTATGGCTGTCTGCGCTGCTTCTGATTTATGAGCCAAGAAGCAGACTTTGCAATCAGGATTAAAAACTCCGAGCTGGAACGCATTTGTAGCCCAACAAATGGCTGCCCAAATGAGGCAAACATCAATCACACCTGCATTGTGTCAATCATAATAATCGTCAAAATAATCGATGTGAAATGAATACAAAATTATCGAAAGATAACTGCGGTTAATGCGTTGCTTTGATGGTGACAAACCGCTGATTATTATTGTTAACATAATTCATATATCAGCAATTTGCTTACCTGTGTGGCTTGTGCATTCATCTGTGTGTGTGTGTGTGTGTGTGTGAAGGTCAACGCTGCGTATGAGTAATGAATAGAAAATCAATCTTAGCTTTGTATACAACTGATTGAAGAGCTTTAATGGAAATTCAACTAAAAATACTTTAACTAAAAGCAGCTTATAAGAATATTACTTTTTTCTAAAATTTATAGAAAATATTTCCATTAATCTTTTCACTTCAATTACAATCTTAAAAATTTATCAATTTCTGCCTGGAAAAATTTCCACACTGATTTCACACGTGAACCTAATTCAATTGGAAAAATAAAAACTTTTTCGGTATTTATGAAAAGTTGAGAATATTTTAAATAATTCTAATACCATAAATTGCTTGCAAATTTGCACGGCTGGCCGCGGTTCTATGTTCTAATAGAAATATATAAAATTACGCCGTATCAGGGGAAAAGGAAGCGGGCATTGTCTGCCTTCCGGCAGACTTGCTGGATGGGTGGCTAGTGAGGCGTTACAAATGTGTTCCCGTTTCACTTGGGAGTCTGGCGTCGGTTCTTGCCTCAAGTCAATTTGACGCACAGTTTGTTACAACAGCAGCAACAACAAACAACACGTGAGACAATTCTTAGAGTTTTCCCCAAGAACATTGTTTGGCATTGCAGGCCGAGCACTTGACTCTGGCGAAAAATGGTGGGCAACAATTTGGCTTCTTGGGGCTTAAAAACGAAAAGTCACTCAGACGAGACAACAACAATGGACAAAAAAAACGAATGAAAGAAAAACAAAACAACAAACTGTAATGGAAAATGGCCAGGGATACTCGTAAATCTGTAAACAGCGAAATGAGGCACGCACTGCGTATACGTAATATGAGAAAATAATTGCTGCGGCAACAACAACAATGCAAGCAAATTGGTTTCGCAACGAGCAAACACACCCGCGACCACACACACACACACACACAAAAACGATGAATTTGCAAAAAAAATAAAAATATTTTAGAAAATAGCCACAAAATGATTTCATTTAACTTGGCTTTTACTTCGCTTTTTGTTGGCCCAAATACGCCTCTGTTGCTGGTCAAAATTTAATGGCTTCTTTGTGCTTGTTGGTCAAACAAATTTGCGGTAACCTGGCCAACAACAGGATGGCTCAAGTCATTACCAAATAACCAGGCTAAGCCGCAAACAGAAAGCGAAGCCAAAAATAAATAATGATCAAATCGTGGGCCGATTGCTTAACTAATAAATTAAAAATCAGATTAAATACGTATACTTAACAACAAATTTGCTGTAGTCAAATATCCCATCAGTTAAAAGGGCCGGCAATAAGAGCATCCTTTTTGCCAGATAAACAAAACATGCAACTGTTTTAAGTGATTTCTTTGCCACAGGCATACAAAACAACAAAAAGAAACGAAAAGAAAAGTAATAAAAGACAGTGTGTGTGGTTGTGTGTGTGCGGGGTGTGGCAAGTGTACCTTGTATGCATATGAGCCATTTATCAAGCTTGTTTGCCTTCGCCTGCGGCTGTATAGAAAGCAACAGCTGTCGCTTTACATATTGCACACCCTTGAATTTCAACTGACGAGTCTAATTCCCAGCAGAGCCTAAAAGTAGGCAACAAAAATGTATCAAGTCAGTTGGTTGATTTCTTATATACGTTTTTCTTGCTTTGTCGTTAGGGTATTGCTGTAGTCGTGTTCGATACGGTGTCCTTTGCATGCAGTTTGTCACATTGCACAAATCCTTGGATTCTCAACGAAAATAGCAACGCCAGCTGCCAAGAGGGATGGGCTCACTCAAGCCAAAGGACGTTTGCCGGACCTGCTTTTAATTGCAGCATGAGAATTATTATTACTGTGCACCATGTTCTGCATACCACATTCCTTCCACATCCTCTGACCTTTGCAACGACAACAACAATTCACCTGCTTTTATGTGGCAACCGCAAATTACACTCAACATTTTCCCATTGTTTTAGGATAGTTTCTAAGCAATTTTGGAAATTGTAACTATTTATTAAAAATCTTTCTGTGTGCTTATTTCATTAACTTTTAAGTTAAATATTATTTAGTTTTCATTTTCAAATATTTAACTCGATTCTAATTAAATTCTATTTAAATTTTCTTCCAGTTCGATTTGACTGATTAAACAAATGGAAATTCATTAGCACTTCATTATTAGAAAATTGGATCAAGCTGAAAGATAACCCACATCGAAACCACACATACATACACACACACACACACACACACATGGCGGCATGTTGCCCTGTGGCTGTGAGTACTCAAAAGTTTTGTGTGTTGAGTGTGTGCTTTGATTGATGCAAAACTTTGTGGCATTACATCAATTTTGGGTTGGAGTGTGTGGGGAGAGTGTATATGTGTGTGTGTGTGTGCAAAGTATTAAAAGTAATTAACTTATATCATTAAAATTGAAATAGTTGTAGTTTCCACAAACTGATTGATTGACATTCGATACCAAAAAAAAAAAAGGAAACTTTATTCGAGTGTAAAGTTTGAAAAAGGCACTTAGTTTTGGCCGCAACTGCAGTTAAGCTGCGGATGCATTTCATTTGGAAAGGGGCCCGACAAAGACAATACGGAGGGTTTACGGAGTGCTTTGGCCCGTTTACGCAACAGAACGGGCCCCTCAATTCCACAGCCACAACCCACTCCGCCAGCCTCACCATTGCACTCCAACTCCAGCGGCAGCGGCAGATATTCGACCAGCGCCCAACAGCTGCCGCCCACTAGTCCGTCCACTGGTCCACATCATCCTCAGCAACAGCAACAGCAACAGCAACAGTACCCGCATTCCCACACTAAGCGCATTGAAGAGGGAACACGAGGAGCAGGAGGAGCACCAGCAGGAGGAGGAGCGAGAAGTAGAACACCAACCGCTGACGGCAACCACATCAATGGCCTCACTCACCATGTGAGTACAATTTAATCAGCCTCACTTTGTAGGTTTCGTGGCATGTAGCTCGGCTTAAAGCTTAACATTAAATATCGGCTTCATATGTAATCCCCTCACACTGCCCGAAGCGGGGGAGTGTAGCTCAATGATAAATATAAACATTCAGATTACAAATCACGCATTGTTTGGCCGTCGCAAGTTTCAGACAACAGATAAATACCACAAAATTAAGCTATTGGTATTTTTTTGTATGCATTTTCTCGATATTAACACATAAGGCACACACATCGGTTATCGATAACAGCGATGCACAATGAGCGAATTGTACCACACTTTTTGTTTAAGTTATTAAAGAACAGCTGCATTTGAATACACATTAAATCAATTACACGGTAAAGAAAAGTTGTTAAATCAGTCAGCGCTATTTTAAACAGTGACTCCGTGAAGTATTTTATAGACGAACACTTCTTAATGATTGTTATGTACGGTGTAATTTGATTTGAGCAGACATGTGCGCTATATGGCCGCGGATATTGCGTTGTTGTAGACCTCGTGCGCGAAAAAAACGGTGAAAACAAAGGCAATTTAATTGCTTAACAACATTTTACCATTAGACTTAATTGAATCGCCCAGCCAAATAATAACGATAAGTGGAAGTTGAGCAGGGGGCGAGGGCGCCAGACACTTCACTTCACTTCACTCTAGCTGAATCCACCAGGTAAGCAGATGAGCAGGTGAATTTTAAACGCCCGACATAACATGTTAATGAATTTTAATGAGAAATAATGAGAATCGCTCACCGCGCCACCAAAACTCATGCATTCTAATGGCGCAGACCACTTCAAAAGAGGTGACAAGAAAGAGCGTGGGCGGGACAGCTTGTATTTGTGCCTTAATTAAGGCACACTCTTCGCTTTTGTTTCTGTTAAATATGAAAGAGAGCAGACGGATGGAAAATACTCAGAATTGAGGATGGTGTCATCGGGAGTTTGTCATGTGCAGACATTAAACTCCCAACACTTTTGCAAAACCAAACTAGTCGTTTTTTGTTACACACTCTTCACCAAGGAAAGGAAATGAAAAATAAAGTTGCTGCAAAGATACAAATATGTATATAAGCGTATCCCGGCAACATTCCATGCCTGGAGTCACGTTCCTCGAGCGGCACACAAAAGTACGCCATGTATATGTTTTGTGCTGCCAGACAAATTTAAGCTGAGCAGTTTCAGTTTGCCAGTTTAAAGGATCTGCTTTCGATTAGAGGCTTACTGCGGCACATTTTGACCCAGCTGCTGTTTATTAAGCACTCATTCTAACTAAAGTCAATTAATCGGCGAACCATGTTGATCAACTTTTTCATTTGCAATTTAAAGTGTTTTCAGTCTTGTTGTGAAAACAAACCGAAATTATTGAAGGACTCTTTTAAATACTTGAAACTGTTATTTGTACACAACAGCAACGAAAATGTTGTGCAAAAGGGTTAATTAAGTACATTAACAATTAATGGGCAAACTTTTGATCCCGTGCAGCAGACGTAATCGAATTGAATTCTGAACGAACATTGTTTTGGTGATTATTATATATTATATATATTCATATTTCTATACGAATTTTTTAAATGAAATAATTTGAACTTAGAATCAGTTTAGCAACAGCTCATTTCAAATTTAAATTTGTAAATTAGCCAAGGAAATTATTTATTCGCCCATTCGTTTCGTGTACAGTAAATATATATACGCATTATATTCATTTTCAATCTGAATGAAATACCGCCCAAGGGAATTTAAATGAATGAATATTTATGGTCGAATTTATTGTGGTTCTTGTCACGTTTCCTCTGCAATTGGCTTAGTTGACAGCCGTTGCGGCAAGTGCGGCAAACGGAATTCGAATTTGGCATTTTGTTCAACTTGGATTTTTATTGCAGTGGGCAGCGGGGGAGGGGGGCGGTACACGTCGCTACTGATTGTAATTACTTCTGCTCAGGTTCAGGAAAAAAATACCCCGTTTCGTACTTGTGGAACGCCCCATTGATATCTAATAATCTATTGTAGTGAATTGAACTAATTGATTAGCGCGGTGTTTAATTAGATTAATTGAAGTGACTGTCAATATGGCAATACCTCAATGACAAGCCCAACTGACTGTCAATCATTTGCCGCATAAATCTCCGCCCGTCACCAATTTATTTGTCACCGTGTCACTTGCAAATTTACCGTGCACATTATATATATATAAATTTGCAGACGGCGGCAATCATCCTGTCAGACGCCCTAAATAACCGCCAATAAATGTTGTTACACCCTCGATATCTTAAGGTACTCAATTGGCATCCGCTCCGCCGTTCCAGGCGCATTTTCAACTTTGTTGCTCACATGCCATCATCAACAACAATTACGGGTAGCGGGGAGGGTAGAGGGGAGCCATTAGACTCTCACTCGTCAAGTGTGAAGCGAAAAGGGAAAACTGATCAAATAACAGCAAGAATTTAGCGTCAGTAATGCACTGCCTGGCTGGCTGACTGGCAGCAAAAACTTAAATTGCCCTCTGAGCAAACGAACCTTGCTTTTACTTTGATCCCGGTCCTGGGCGTAAAGCACCCCCTCCTCCTTGACACACACGCCAGCCCCTAGTTGGAGTGGCTAAAAGAGTCGCTGGCAATTGGCTGCCGCTTTGATTTGCTTGATTGACGTCGGCAACACAAACTGCTGACAGCTCCGCTCACAATTCATAAATATATGAGAAAACTGAATGTATGGAAATAGGACAATCAGGTTTTCAGTGGAAATTCCTGAAAAAGGAATAAAATCCTGTCTCACTTTTGTTTTTTTTAACAAGATATATACTTAAAGTAATGTATACGCCTTCCGGAAATGTAATTGATTTCTGAGGGCGCATCCTTGATCCTTTATGGCCATAAATTAAAGTGAAATAAAACATGTCTTTAGGACGCGTAGTCTGTGGCAGGATAATCATGGCAAGGCTGAGGTAATTGACGGCCCATCAAATTGTTTTCTGGGCCAGCCACGTAATTTGTTTGTGCAGAGTGCCTTAAAACGGAAATTGAATTTCATAAACTCTGGCCACGCCATCAGGGAGGGCAATTAATGTGGCCCCCCACCCTCCATCCGCGGTGCCGCGTTGCCTAACTTGGCTAAAGGCTTGTCGAAGTTGACTGAAGTTTGCTAAAGTTCGCATGGAACTGGGTCGATAGCGATGCGTCAGCTGGGAAAAACCCAAAACCAAAACTTTCTATGTAGAGCTGCAAGAAAAAAAAAAGAAGAAAAGGGAAAATGATGGTGGAGCGGGGGGTGTGGTGAGGGACATCTTGTTGTGCGAGTTTGAGCGGCTGTTTCTCGTGCTGATGTTGCCTTTGGTTGTCATTCAAGTGTTTTAATCAATTCTGATTTAATTTTATGCCCAATTAAGTGTGAAAAGCGTTTGATGTTCAGCACAAGCGTTGCCTCCCCTGGAAGAAGAAGCACGCAGCCGTGAGCATTGAATATGCCACGTTTATGACCCCCTAACGAGATGTGCCAAACGATTTGGATGCGACATCGAGTTGCCTATTTTATATAGTCGGTGCAGTTCGGTTCGCTGCCCTCGACGCTCTATTATGAAAGCACTCACCCACACAGACCTACACACACATCTACACACACACCAACAGAAATAGCTATCCGCAAATAAGTCACGTTTAAATAACCTTTTGCTTTTAAATATATACATTTCTCTATTTTCTATTAAGTGCACCTCTTAACTGTGCTTTTGCTTAACGTATCTTTCGCTCAATGTATCTATATAATCTTTCTGATTCTTCTACGGTAGCCTACGCTTGTTGTTGTTGTTGTTCGGCTTGTATTATTTCGTTAATCATGGTTAAAACTCTCTTCCTATGACAGAATCGAACATTGCTGGCTCTAAGCGTTATCCAATAATCTTTATCTACAGCAACAGCAGCGACCCGACCCAGCCTCAGCCCCAAGCATTTTGGAAGCATTAGTATATATGACAGCCGATCCGATATCTTTATGCTTTTGGATATGTCTACAGGTAACCACAGAGCTCATTTGAGGATATTAACCAAATGTTACTTGACCAAATCACAAAAACATATTGTCACGAATTTCTGAATTTGCCCTCGTTGCTTTGTGCCCAATTGCAATTAGTCACATGATTGTACCAATGGGAATCAAACATAATATATATTCGGGCTTATTTGCTTACTTTACGCTTAGCTAAATTATCGTGTCGCTCCAATGGGCGTGGCTGCAATCACACATCTGTGTGTGAGTGTGTGCCATAAAGCCATCTTTTTGAGAATTTACGAGCCAACAGCTCGGATATTCACCCGTATGGCTGTTACGGTTGAGCTCAGTGGACATCTTGTGAGTTATGGCTAAGAGCACACGAGGATTCAGTCAACATGAAAGCTTTATAGAAACTTATCTACTATTCTCACTTTGCATTTTCATTCACATAAGTAAAAATTTGTTAATACATTTTTTTATTCGATTTAGATACATTACATTAATTTCGTTATACATGCTTGTGATTTTGGGTAATGGAGATTGTCGTAAGGCTCGTAAACATCAAGGCTTGGTTGTGGATAACTTGAACGAAAGCCGCCCAAATTGGACTTGTTTAAACACTATTGTATTGTATTGTATTTGCATGTAAGACGATTTGTTGTGTCTGCTACCTTATAAAATTACTCTTTGTCGATACTTTGCTAATTTTTTTTACTTTCCTTGGGACGGTGCATGTGTGTGTGTGTGTGTTCAGTGTGTGTGGCTTGTTCACTTTGAATTTGCTATTCAGAATGTAACAATAATTCACTTTCACTTGTGTTTTTGTCGGGATGAACATGTTTGGATTGCAGCAAGTATAAACTAATCTTAAATATAACGGTTAACTAGTATCATAACTAGCAGCATTACTGACTAGCCTAGCACTCGGATGGACCCTGGACCACCTCTTAAGACCACTGCCTACTAATTGTTGCACACAATATATCTAAAAAATCTCGATTCTTTTTGTTTTCGTTTTTATCCAATTTTGGTTTGCATGTGAAAAATTTGTTAAGGCTTTAAAATGAATGTCGTCATTTTCTATAAAAATTTATGTTAGAATCTGTAAAATTTTGGTTGGGAAGATCAATTTCCTCCGTCAAAATGAGCCTTAAAAATCAAAACGCTGACCTCTTCAATTGGCCAAACTGATCAGCGTTTTCAATCAGTAGGCAGGGCAGTGGACACATGCCCCAAAGCTATTCACTAAATTCTTACTTATATCAAAAAGTTCGAGTATAAAAAGATAACTAAAAACGAATTCCTTTTTAGTTGCGTTGTGTTTACGTCGAGTGACTAAAGACATTCCGGAGATACCCAATCACGCACAGCGATGGGGCCTTAGCTTTTACATGCAATTCGTATGATCAGGATGTCTTTAGCGTTGCTCTTGCCTTTTTTCGAGCTTTTGTGAAGTTTACAGTTTTTTTGTCTGTGGTTTACCCTTTTTTTCGAAATTACCCTCTTCTCCACGCTACGCAAGCGCAACAGTCCCTAAAAATCTGCACTAGATGTCTGCTTGTGTTTGTGTGTGACTTTTGTCAGTGTGCGGTGGTATAGGATAGAGCCAAGTTAGTAGACAATCAGCAGGTTGTTCTCGTTGAAGCCAGCCGAATGTCCGGCATTGCGCACTATGAAATTGGACCCATCAAAGTGCATGCGNGAGCCAAGTTAGTAGACAATCAGCAGGTTGTTCTCGTTGAAGCCAGCCGAATGTCCGGCATTGCGCACTATGAAATTGGACCCATCAAAGTGCATGCGCTTCTCATTGCGACTGCAAAGGTTAACAAAAAAGAAGATTATTTGAATTCCAAACTCTGTTTCAATCGGGATTGGAGCTTACCGCAAAAAGAGATGCGAGGTCTTGCCCAGAGAGGCGGTGCAGTGGATGCCAAGTGTGGTTAAAGTGACCGACCCGTTGCCGGGGCTAGTGCGAATGAGGCCCTTGTTGTGTTGGCGAGTCACCTTCACCAGGCCGTCGGCAGCCTGAATAATGCGAAAGCCATTAATGTCGTACATCTCGGTGCCGTCGTCCGCGCAGCTGTACGATGATTTGGCAATCACCTCCTGTGCATCCGGCACAAAAGAGGGACCGTGGCGTGAGTCGCTGTGGAGAATGTGCGTGAAGGCATGAGAAAAAGCAAACTAGCTAACTATTACACTCACTCATAAAACACTGCCAGGGTGTAATCCTTGGTCAGGTCAGTAAAAGTGTCGGTAGTGGTGCGTGTTCCAGCTGTGTCCACCAAATAAATCAGAGCGCAGGACTCGCTAGTGAAGCTGACTCCCTTGTACCACATTTTGGCGTAGCGTCTGCAAAAACAAAACGTTATGGGAATCGTATTGTTTTATCGCATTCTACTTACACAAAGTTGTTGGCCTTCATGCCGTCGTATGTGACAATCTCTACCTTGGATCCACTCTGCAGAATGCGGCCATTCGGGTGGATCAGAGCAGAGTTGGTGCCGTTGCGCGACAACGAGACGGCCACCATGCTGCGCTGATTCAGCACGCGCACTGCCTTGTCCAGGGTCATATCAATCCTGGGGGGATGGGAATATCACATTGCTCTCAATCTATACAAACTCAACTCAAATAGTTGATGTACACACCGGACTCCTTCGCGCAGACGCAGCTGAATGGTGCCATTAGACATGGCAATGGGCCCGGAACCAGGACAGGGCGGCGGTGGTGGCGGACTGTTCTCAAACTCGAATGTACGAGAACTGACGCGACCCAGAGCGAACGGTGGTGGTGGCATTGGCGACGGATACTGCTGTGTGTGGTGCATTGATGGCTGCGGTTGAGGCTAGTGGTAAAAATATTATTAGGATTAGGATAGCGAGTTAAGGGCAATTCATTTTGTACTTACTGAACAGTAAGCACTGCCATTCTCAAACCCGAATGGAGCTGCATAGCGAGCAGTCAACGATTTGGGCTCCAAATCTGCAATGGCAGTCAGAAGCGGCTGCGAGTGGTGCATGGTCATGCCAATGGCCCGGTAGGAGCAGGTGGCTCCGCTGGTATTGGTCTGGCTGGAGCACTCCTTGGCGGCCATCACAGCAGTATTGGTGCCCACACTGGCACTGCAGCTATTCAAAGAAATGCTGCTCATCCGCGCTGAAAGCGAAGCAGTCGCTCCAGACAAACGCACCGAAGATTGCTAAAAATTCAATTACTTCAATTTAATTTGGAGATCATTGAAGATCAATCTGCAGTCAGTTGAGCCCTGCGAGAGCAAGGTGTCAAACGCATCCACACACAGACTGACGTACAGGATGTCAAAAGGCAAAAAAGTTTCTTGGTACGACTTACCGGCGATGGGTTGTTGTTGGTGAAAACGGAGCGCTGGCGCACACCGTTAGGAGCTTTAGTTGGCGAGCGCAAAATGTTGTTGATCTTGTCGTTCGTCTNGACTTACCGGCGATGGGTTGTTGTTGGTGAAAACGGAGCGCTGGCGCACACCGTTAGGAGCTTTAGTTGGCGAGCGCAAAATGTTGTTGATCTTGTCGTTCGTCTGAGCACGCGATAGAAAGTCCTCCGCATTGAAAATGCCCACGCGTCCGCTCTTCGGGGTGGGAATGGTCTCCTGCTGCGTGTTGGTCTCGTCGCACGTTGCGAGCTGGCACTGCACCTCCTTGGTGTTCGGCTTGGTGACTGGAACCATTTTTACTTCGCTCTGTGTCTGCTTGTGACTTCAAACTTCAGTTACAGTGCTGAGGGAACGGAGTTGCACTCGGGGATGGGAACGCGAAAAACCAAAGATGCTCGACACAACGACTCAGAGAGAGGAATTTAATTTTTACTTTTTTTATTTTATACTTTCAAGAGCTCTGCTCACTGCGAAAATTTGTGAAAGAATGACTTGCCACNCAACGACTCAGAGAGAGGAATTTAATTTTTACTTTTTTTATTTTATACTTTCAAGAGCTCTGCTCACTGCGAAAATTTGTGAAAGAATGACTTGCCACAACGGTTGTTCTTTTTCTAGTCATCTTTTTTTGTGGCGTAATTATCGCCTACTTTTCCCAAAAAACAACATTACCAAAGGTGTGTTGGAAAACGCACTTTTACCATCAGTTTTTGCAAACAGCTCGTTTTGTTGTACGGAACAGAATTGCTTACATACTTTTAGGATTGAACTATAAAATATTTGATTGTTTAAACGTTTTAATAATAATGTACAATCTGCGCAAAGATATTTGGTATTGCTCGCATATTGTAAAAATATAATACACTGAAAGTCTTAGCATCAACGAGGGAGATAGGCAACCCAGTCAGGCAGTGCTGCAAAAGTAAGGAGGAGAGGCTTAAGTTTGCACAAAAATACCAAAGCGAAAAAAAATGCCTTCGCCATTTTCTTTGTTCAGCAAATTGGTTAGCAACCAAGCAGCTCAAAAATAGGCCTATTAAAATATTAAATTTTTTTGTACAAGTAATTTATATGTGTACAATGTATGGTAGAATAATCCCAAATTTATCGTAAATACCTTGAATAGCTATGCAAGCAAAAGGAAAAATTTTCATCAAATTCCCAAAACATATTTTGGGTTTAATGTACTTGGGCGCAGATTGTCCTTGCCCATGGCAAAAATCATCAGTTTTGTTGCCGAAATTGACAAATTGCTTCGATTGGCAATATTCATGGTTGCTTGGCATTTTCTGGCAAGTCTGGCCAAGAACAGGGCCGCCCAATGGCTAAGATGCGAAAACTTCCGTGACAAGCGAAAGTGTTCGAGACATCAATTGGCTAGCGACAATTCATAGCGACAATCCTTCAAGTTGTTTATTTAACTATGGGGCTAGACGCCCGTGAACTTCTATTTGGCAAAATTTTGTGACAACTGCAACAAGTGAGTAGTTGCTGATCTTGTTGCTACTGACAGCACTATTCTATTGCCGTTGATTTATTGCGTTTTGGCCTGGTTAATGAGCGCATTGACTCCTTGCAATGTTTGGCCATCGGCCTACGCCAAAAACTGACCATTCAAAATTCATTTATTTTTGTGCCAACAATTTTCATTCTCATTTCAGTTGTCAGCAGCAGCATAGAAAATATTTATGTAAAACTTATTTTTGGCTCTGCCACTCATTAAAATGCTTTTGCATTGCATATTTAAGTTGTGACCACGCCCACGCATTGCATTGACTCAGTTTAAAGAAGCCAAAAAAATTGCATTGCATTAAATTCAGAATCTGTTTCTGAATCTGATGTATGATGTGAATAAAGGCGAGCTGGCCAGCAAAATACGGAAATTCAATTGTAAAGAAAAAAACAATGTTTTTCATTTTACTCGAACAAATTGGATAACCTCCTTTTGTGTATATACAGCTCACACACACACACACACACACACACACACACATATATACATATATACCTAGAGATATTTGTTTAAATACAAATTTGTTGAGAGGGCTTTGACTATGGGTTTGGGCCTTGCAAACGTTCCACATTTTAGTTTTAATTATGTATGGCAAAGGGTAAGGGGAGGGGAGCGGGGTTGGTTTGCTATTGCCATTGTTGTCGCCACAACTGTGGACACATTTTAATTAACTAGAATGCAAAAGCCACAAGTTGCCACAAGCCAAGTATGTCAATATTCCACAGAGCCAGAATAGAAGAGCTATGCATTTGGGAGTGGGCAATAAAAACCATAAATTGTTGTTTAGTTGTTGTTGTATTTCCCATGTCATATTAGCAAGCATCATTGCCATCGAAATAACCAGAAGAGCTTTGGCAGACGATTTACGCACCGTTTCAAGTTTTTACCATGACGACAAACAATAATAAGCTGCTCGTTCAGAAATGACTTTGATTCAAATGGATATAGCGTCGTTAGAGAGAACAAAATTGATCTACAATTAAGTTCGAATTGTCACGAAAACGGTATTTGCAATTCTTGAAAAAATGTGAAAAAAATCACAACAATTCTTAAACTAAGTACAAAAAAAACTTAATCTAAGAAAAAAATATATAAGATTCTATGTAAAAAATCTGTTTTGGTGTCGCAAATATTTTATGTGGAAAATTTTCAATCTATTTTTAATTCAAGTTTTTAAAATCGTAGATTAATAAATTACTAATTTAATATCGAGATTTATAAATTTCTTATAACAAGATTTTTTGAACTCCCTTTATACTAAATTACAAAAATATCTAAATTGTTTTCAATTCTTAAACTTAGCTAATCAATCTTGATTGATCTGAAAAATCTTTCTGAAAATCAAAGCTGAAATCATGAGTGAAATAATATGTGCTTGTAAATATAAAAAAAAAAAAATTTGGGGTTTTGCATTTAACAGTAATTGCTTCCTTGAGTATCAATAGGCAATTTTGAATTATTCTAAATTTGCAAGTTTTAATGTTGCATGAATAATTTTGATATATTTTGATTATTTTGGGTTGATAAAAAAATGCTTTAAACTGGCTAGATTAGTTCCCAAGTATGTTCATAAACTAGATAAAGAAAAGTCTTTTCTAGTTTGTTATCCCCACTTTAAATTTTTGTGATTTTCCGCTATAATAATGCACTAAATTAATGAAATCGACCAAATTAAGCAATGGAACAGAAAATAGCGCTCGTGGAAATAGAGGAAAACTGTAAAACTATTTTTGTGGCGACAACAACAACAGCAAATTTATGGCCATGTCAATGAACTGTGCACTGTGCATTGCCTCACTGCGGATTTTAGAACGGAGATGGTTAGCAGACGAACGGGACTCATGGTATTGGAATTCACGGGGACATGGCAGAGATGCGTCTGTCCACTGCTGACGTAAGCAGTGAGAAAGGGAGGGAGAGAGAGGGGGGACACTCAAATTGATAGGGAACTTATGGCATAATTGAAACTGAATGGGCTGCGCTACTTTAAACTGTTTTTTAATGTATTGCATTTTATTTATTTTGATGCAATTTACATTAAAAACAATTACCGCAGACGTAAAGCTTCGCCGACACTTGCTTTTGTTGTCGGCAAATGTAAAATTAATTGATTGTCAACAACATCAACAGCAATAAATAAATATAAATATGCGAATAAGTGCAAATATATATGTGAATGTTTGTGTAAACGATTGAGAGAAAGCGAAGAAAAGTACAGGGTATTCTTAGCAATTAAATCGATAAAACTCACATATTCGCTATTAAAGTAATCAATCGATAATCAAAATTTCCTCGATATTCCATAATTATTATTAAACATATATACTCACCGGTATTCATAAAATATACATATAGACATTTTGGCCCCTTTTTGAGCTCTGACAACTGACAACATGTGTCTCCAATCGACCACATTTCGACTTTCAGCAACATTTCATTTGCATTCCAGGCATTTTGGCCGTCTCCATTGTCACTCTTTCAGTTTTCGACCATCATAAATCGCGTAAAGCTCACGAAACCTGAGTGACTTTTGTTTACACAGCCGTCCCAATGGGCGAGCCGTACAAATCCCCCAACATTGGGGCTTCTCGGTTTGTCAAGTGATTCATTGGGATTTCCTGGAAGTGCGAAGACCAACGGACTGTGTCTGTGTCTGGGTCTAGAATTGGGACTGGTACTGTTACTGTTGCTGGGTATTGAGGCGGGGGAGGTACAGATTCGATTCGTGACCAGTTCACTAAAATAACGCAAAAGTGTGCCCGAGTGCGATGTGTATCGAAATAGGTGGACGCCAGTTCATCGTTTTTTAGGTTTGACGTCATCAACACGCAACGCTCTGCCAACTGTGCCCAGTGGCGCACACATTTCAAACCGTTTAGCCACGAACCCCTCCCGGGCTCTTTGACGGCGCCACTGCGACTGGCGAAAGGTGTGCTCGCGGTTTAAGGGGGGCGATCTTTCGTAAGATTTAATGTGTGCTGGCGCATTGCCCGTTTGCCAAGCAACAATTTTACGCTTAATTTAAGCGGCAAACATCTAAGGTGACGTTGTCTTCTCTACTTTGATTTTTCTTTTTTTTTCCATAAATATAGGCCAAAACTTCTTCATCAATAATTGTTTGCTTAAAATGAGAGCATTTTAGTCACAAAAAAAATAAACAAATGTGATTAACAATTCTGCTAAAAGAAACATTTATGAATAGGTAATAACTGTTGCAGGTTATTACCGATATATATAGTATAGAATTTTGAGATTTTTGTCTAGAATATGCCCTCATTTTCGCACAGTGTTCGATTTTACAATTTGTGAGCTGTCTAATTATCTTACAAAGGTCAAAATTGGTTGTGTTTATAAATAAACAAAGTAATCAATCTTAACATGTCCTTCATACTAAACAGCTAGCATTATATTTAGAAGTATCTAGGCTGATCTTAAGTTTTCCATTAGAAAACAAAATAATATATAATCATAATAATATTCCTATAATTGTACAATTTGTACTTGTTTCTTTATAAGGCTGCCCTTTTGCCTTTTATGAAAATTTAACAAAAATTCAGTCGTGCCTCTTTGCTGCACATCCCACTCAAATCTGTCTCTGTGTGTGTATGTGTGTGTGTGTGTAGGCGGGTTGGGCCTGTGTTGGCTTTGCGAAGGCATAAATCACGCGACTTTTAGTCGCATGTTCCGCCTTCTTTGACTTTGCCTTTATCTTTTGTTGTTGTTGTTGTTGCTGCTGTCGCTGAAATGCTCGATTTTTAATTTTTTTTATTATTATGGCTGGTTTTTTTATATTTTATTTTCGTTAAATTTATAACACATGCATTGCGATTGTGCAATTTGCGAGCTGTCTTCCCTATTTTTTTTTTTGATTCTTATTTTTTTTTCTCGTATTTTTGCGAATTCGCCTTTTTTTCTCATATTTTTTTTTTTGCTTTTGGCAAATGGGCAACAATAAATTGCATTTATTTTTAGCGCGGGTGAAAGAGAGGGCACATGGATATTCCTCGTTGCCCGAAAGGTGTGTAAAATAATAATAACTATGACTTCATATTTCATAGGGAGAAAGGGGGGCGGGTGCGGGCAGAGAATTGCCCGACAAAAAAAGCAAAGGAAAATTGTTGCATAGTTTCCGGTATTTGCGCCAACCACAAGGGAGACAACGCCAGAGACGGCAGACAGAGACAGAGACGGGAGAGGGGAGAGGGGAGACAGACAGAGACGCCAAGGAATGCGAATTGAGTTCTGGACTGGCAGGTTCAATGCACTCCAAGCAGCCAATTCAATTGCGGGAGCAGCCATTGTAATGCCAATTGGGCATTAAACAGAGCCAACTATTATTGTCCGTCTGTTCCTTGAAGCAACCACTACCCCCTCCCTACTTCCCTCGCTCCCTACCAAGACACCGCAGGACCACAAATTGCGGTCGTCAATGGATGAGTTTAGTGCGCGCAGCGACAACTTAATGGGCTAAATGGAAATAATGTCGACGCAGTCATTGAACGGAATTCCCCGCCCCCTTGTTAGCCTGTAATATCGTGGCATACAATACACTGTCAGACCCGGAGCCACTATATACATATATATCTGGGTAGCTGCTGCAGGAAGGAAAGACAAACGAAGTAAATTTATAATGTGGCACACACACACACACACACACACACACACCTTTCAGGCAGACAGCAAATAAGTCGAAAAGCGGATCCGTTTATTTTTTTTGTTGATTTCAATTGTAAATAGTCGAACATCAAAGGTGCAAAAGGATGATATCCATTCAGGGTAGATATTGTGACTGATAATGAATTCAGTTGCAGTTGTAAACATAAATAAAATAAGCCCAAGTTTGTCCACTTTATGCCCAGAAATATTCATATTTAATAGAATATGCCAGTTTCTTGAAAGTGCATAAAAAAAGATACAAATTGGTGTGCAAATGTATGTAATAGGCAGAAGGAGTCATCCTGACCGTCTGTTTATCCTTCTGTACATACATTTCAAGTTTGTGATAAAGTCCTAAAATTTTTATAACGATAATATTTTTAGTATAAAGGTAAATCACGAGTTTAGTTTCCCTCTCGAATATGATTATTAACGAACTCTTATTATTCTTAATATTATTGTTATTATTATTACTCTTACCTATAACCAACATAATTATACCTTCACATCTCGACTTTCTTCTTCATTGTATTCACTTCAACAAAATCAGAAACATTTCAAAAAAAAAAAATATGCCCAATTTCTGCATTGTTGCCGTCTCTTTGAATTGAGATCAAAATAATATTTGTTAAACGTAAATTGCTTCCTGAATGCATTTTAGTGGACGTTTTTTCCCAGACACTTGCACCTCTTCTTCTTCTTGCTACATAATTTTGCAATAATTGTTTTTCGACTTGAAGAGGTGTGATTATTGAGGTGTAATTATATCATATATATATACTGTATATATATAACGAGGCCACAAAAACAAAAACGAAATGAAGAACATAATTATTGTTTATTGTTTTGCGTTGTTAAAAAGCACCCTTTTTTTTTTGGTGCTTGGCTGTAAAAGAATAACAAATAATTAACATGCATAACCCTAGTTAATTAAACACAAATTTGATTAAATGAAATTTAATATATTTGAATAGATTTTACATATATTTATATATATACGTTGCTAGAAAAGTTTACTGCATGAAATTCATTTCAGACTTTAACGAAAGTGTTGAAAAAAAGTTTACCTTGTTAGCTTTGCTGTAATTGGACAGGATCAGCCAGTTTAGAGATATGCGACGAATTCCAGTTTGTTGATTGAAAATTCACATTTGTTTCATGTCGCTCGACGCTTCTTGCTGGCCATTTTCAATCCCAAATACCATTTGCCGACTCACCTCAAACAAACTCAAAAAAGAACAGGAATGAGGCGTGGCGCGAGAAATGTGTGGCTTTTTCTGTTTTTCCAACGAACGTTTTTCCATGTCCCAGTTTGCGCGAATGACGTGCGGGTGATGGACGAAGGGAGGGAGGGGAGGAAGGGTAGGGGCGGGACAGCGATTTGTTTGCCATGCTAACATTTTTTCGTGTTTTCCCAAAGCGGCAAAAGCATGTCAAGGGAGCAAGCGCAAAGTTAAAAGCCAAGTCCAAAGCAAAGGCAACATCAAATGTCAGCGACAATGGCAACTGACAAGCATTTCACAATTTTCTTGTTGCTGTTGTTGTTGTTTTTTTCACGAATAAACTTGAAACGCCTTAAGTCAACTAACACACACACACACACACACAATTTAATATGAACCAAAATATGTCATCTGCACTATAATTGAATTACAAAAATATTTATATACTGAAACACCCTACTAAGCTAAGTTTGCAAGCTTGCAGCAGTGAGTCACCCTGTTAATTAATAGAATTTGGCTATAATACGTAACGAATTTTAATTAACTTGCTTAAATTATGACAGATATTACCCAGCCAAATCCTTGAGCTGTCACACACTCCTGCTTAAGAGTGTAATATGGGCATAGCAGACTAAAATAACGGTACTTAAGTATTAGCCCGGAGTGTGAGACAAGCTATTTGCCTAGTTGAGTAGTCTTAAATCGAGAGCGTCAACAAACCGAGTGTTTCGAGTGTGCAGCTTAATCAAATTTAAGGCATACACAATTAAAAGGATATATGTGCTGTGTCCATTTAGGGTATACACAATTCAAAGGATATATACTATACTAGATATTTACCTTGCTGTTGTCTCATTTCTCATTTTTGCACTCGACATTGTTTTGGTTCGCTAGAAAATTTACATAAAAATGTCGTCAAATCATGGCAACAACAATTTTTGGCTATTTGCTGGAATTTATGCATGCTTTTAACGTGTATTTAATTTTATTTGAACGAGCTGGCAATTGAAGGCCCTGTCCCCGTCAGCGTCAGCGTCACTTGAATTGCGGTCAACATGTGCAAACGGAAGTTTAGTTTAACCCGATGACCTCCTTTAGCAATGTTCCGAACCGATTTTTACCCTTACCCATTCCCCTCCGCCCGTCCGTGTGGCAGACAGCTGCTAAAAGCGTTTTAATTGGCTGCTGGCGGCATTTTATTTTCATCTCTGGCAGACATTAGGATTAGAATCTCTCTCAGTTGTCCTTTTAGCCATTTTTGAGAGCATCCATTTTATGCTAATTACCGTTACCGAGCAGCAGCGCCAACGAGAACATCAGCCAAACGATGTCTGTCCCCGCTCCTAGGCAACTGGCATTTTTGCCAGGTATAATGGCATTGTGATTGCCACCCATTCCGCCTGCTCCCCCTGCTCCTGCTCCTGCTCCTCCTCCTCCGACAGTGTTGCCAGTCGAGTTGTAGAGGCGCCCGTTGTGGCCATTGCACAGATTCTGCTGGCAGGAGCGATAGTAGGTGCGAAAGGAAGCGTCCGTTTTCACTCCGTTCAGTATCTGCAAAATGCGAACTTGTTAGTGTTAGTATCCTGCAGGCGAACACTGTCTAACGGTTGATCTCTCATCCAATCGACCACACTCACAATCGGCTTATCCTGGCAGTCACGTAGAAAGGAAATGACTTTGTTTCTATTGTGCTTGAGGCGACATGTGGAAGGAGAAGAAAAAGAAAAAAAGACAGATAAAACAAAAGGAGAAACATAAGAAAAAGTTACATCGGCAGCAAATCTTAAAATTGTTCCTAAAAAATGTTGGGAACTAATATTCAAAGTTTGTTCAGCTGCGTGTTCACTTTTTTTTTTTTAAGTTTTTATTCACGTTTGCTGCTGGCTTTTCCTTAAAGTTTCAAAGAAATCGGTTCACAATAAAAACATGAGTTGGGCGAAAAAAAAACAGAACTCAAATTTACTTTTATCTTTACATTAAAGTATATATATAAAATAGAAGAGTAGCAGTATATTTGAGAAATAAAACGACTTTAAAAAACTTGAAATATATACTTTTACGGCATTGCATTAGTCAAAGTTTTAGGAATTTTAACAGATCGATAACATGTCGATAAATAGCAAAGCGATAAAAGGTGAATAATTTTAAAGTCTTTAAAGACCGAGTCAATTTTTTTATTTAATGCATTTAAAGAGAACGTGGTAGCTTTTGTTTAAATGGGTGCTCATAAATAAAACTCAATTTCATTTTTTTTATAAAATAAAGGTACTTTCGTGCTAAAAATAAAACAAATTTTCATGTGCGCCACGACTTAAAATATCAATTTAAGCCATATGAAATAAAAAAAAAAGCAGGCTTAAAATATCAAAAAGAAACATTTTTTGGTTATATTTAAATAATAAATATATTATTTGCAAGTGATTAAATATTTTAATGCATATATTTGCATAGACTCTTAAGCGGACTTTTAAGCAAATATTTTTGATTGTTGTTAAAAAACCCACACAAATAATAAACTGTTTATTTGTGGCATATCTGGTTACTGTTAAACTATCACAGACAATTAGAGAGAGCGAGTTGTTACAATTACGAGTCCTGGATCCAGTTTTGACGTCATCATGAAACGATGAACGGGAGTGCAGATAAAGTTTTAATTGCATTATGCCACAGCATCAATGGGGCATTTAGCCAGAAAGCGAGTGGCAGCAGATGCTGCAGCTCTTTGTGTCCCACACAACTAACTTTTTAGTTCATTTTCCGCTGGCGCTCAGCGCGCCTTTGATCCGGCAAATTCAATAACAAAGAGTTCAAGGCTTGCCGACTAATGAAGCGCTCGCAAATATTTATTCAACTCATTGTGCAAAAAAAAAAGAAGAAGAATATATATATATATAAATAGGAGTGTGACGCAAAGTTGAAGCCTTAAATTAAGGCTATAGGCCATTCTAGGGGCGGTCGCCTAAGGGTTAGCAGATGCGTAAGCTATAATGTTATGCGTCTGCGTATGTGTGTGTGTGTGTGTGTGTGTGTGCTGTGTGTTTGCTGTGTGTGTCGCCTCAAACGCCTTTTGTGACTTTTATACGCGTTACTGGCTTTCCATTAAATTATGGTAATGGACTTTTTATGCACTCCACTTTTTTTTTGGTGAAGCTTTTTGTTTGATTTTCAGCTGTGGCTTTTTTCGAAATTAAAGCACAAAAGCTTCAACATCAACAAAAAAACCCCAAAATTCTATACACATTTGCATTCCGCCAGCGTTAAAAACAATTGTTATAGACCTAGAGTACCCTACTCCTGCCTTCACCCCCGACCTTTTACTACGACTGAAAAATATATCCAAAACACTTCAACAGCATGAAAATCACAGTTCTCCCCGAATTGCTCCATTCGCATATTGCTGGGTGCTTGAGTTAATCATTTGTATGCAAACTTTTTATTGCGAATTGCAGCTTTTTTGGTTGTGTTTTTTTGGTTGTGTGTGCGCCGTCAACAAGCCTGAAGCTGTTTCTCCACATTTCCATGGCAATTGCCGCATAAATTTTCCACTCAAAATTATCAAAAAAGGTTTGAGCATAACGACGTGATTTTACTCTTTAATAAGTTTTACAATAGAATTTAAAAAAAAATGTAAGCTTATTTAAACGTAAAAAACATCGTTTTTAAAATGAGGCCAAGTTGTAAGTTTTTGTTAACTTGGCAAAGGAATTTTTTGCACACTGCAATATTTTCTCCATTTCTGAATAATTTAGCTTAATTGAACAATGTTCTTCGTATAAAGATTTACTATTTATTAATTAAGAAAAAAATTCTTCAACTTTTCTCTGAGTTTAGATTTTAATTTTAAGGTAAGCTCGAGTGAAAACAAACAAGAAATATAGAAATTCGTTTTACAAAGCTGATTTGATTATTTCGAAGCAAAACTTATTTCGCTCAAAACTAGTTGTTCGCTGTCTTCAAAACTTTTATTAAATATGCTCTTTTTTGCAAAGTGACGTAAAAGCTAAAAGGCATTTTTTATACAACTTTTCGCTATGTGAATTTTAAGGTGAATTTCTCTCGTTTTTACTGAAATGCATTTAAATGTAATTTGATATGGCACACATATTACTCATACGCCACGTGTGCCCATTGCCCGTGATATATTCAATTACTCTAACTGCTTAGTTTTGATAGCTTCCCTGGATACGTGTGTCTCGCTAATTTGCTGGCAAACACTTTCATTTTTCTAGCAACAAAGTTGACCAAACAAAGTTTTTGGTGGAATCAACAAAAATGAAGAAAAAAAATGAGTGCTGCCACTTTGTTGCAAGGCAATCAGCCAGCCAGCCAGCTGTGGCTGAAAAGAGTTAAGCTGAAACTATACGAGTCTGGTTGGCAGCAGGATTATATGGCTTGCCGCAGTTGAAGTGCCGCAACTTTGTAGAATACTCACAATCGCTTCTTGCCGCACGGTGAGGCAATACTTCTTGGTGCAGTTGAGGGCGCGCACAGCGCTAACGTTCGTCAGGCAGGTGGCATCGCTCTGGTCGAGCAGATAGCTGCACGCATAGCATTCGAGCGCTGCAAGTCCAAAAAAAAAATCCATAAATAAAACTATAGAAACAACAACAACAACAACAACAACGAAAAAATACTCTAGAATAGACGAAAATACACATCGCACAAAAATATTGAACGAGGTCATGACGTTGCCTTTCGCTTTCTGTGGCCGATGATACTTTTCTTGATGAAGATGATAAAACTGATGATGATGAACATGATGATGATGTGCTTTTCTTAGAATTTATTTATAGCAAATCACAAGACAACAACAACAACACGGTTTTTTATTTGTTTCTATTCAAATTAATTGCATTAAAGTGAGAATTTTGGCAACAGACTTTCTGTCTATGTGCCAAGTGGCACGACAGCGTCCTCGACATGTATCTATCTCATGCGAACATATACGCTATATGCTGTTTTGTGTAATAACAATGACGTCAATAGACAACAACAACAACGCGACAACAACAACATCTTGTTACAAGAATAGCAACAGGCACATCAAATTCAAAAAATCGCTAGAAATCTTCTGTAAATGTGTAAAAACCAAATTCATGACACGAGACTTGGCCGCCTCATAAAAATAGTCAAAACATAAAATGATACAAAATAGAAAAGTTAACGACCAGCTGTCGCAAATTGGATGGCCTACAGGAGCATTAACTTTAACTGTACATAAAACAAAAGAAAATAAATACACCAAAAAACATGTTTTAGTTGGGTGTAGCTTTATCCTGTAAAAACAGGTGAGAACGGTGCAGTCGGGCGTTACCACTGTTAACTATTATTCCTTTTTTGCAATGTGTTGGTATTTTTTTATTTTTGCGATTGGGGGGGAGACTAGCTTTAAAACTGTGGGAGAGTTATATTTTTGAGATTGTGGGGGCGGGAGCTGGCATAGGCGGAAATTGTCAATGTTTTGCTTTTTCCCAAAAATATCAAAAAAAAAATATTTTTTTTTTATGCACCGATTTTAAATGTACAATCAATGTTCATGAAAAATCATGAACAATATGCCATCAAACATGAAAATCGGTTCAGTTTTGACAATTTTATGGGTGTTTCAAATGTGATTAAAATGGGTCCAAGAGCTTTACATGTCCAAATTTTTATCAATTTTTGCATGATTTTTGACCAAAAATTTGACCCCCCCAGAATCAGGTTAAATGTTGTTTTTTATAACTTTTATGGCCAGCAAAATCGATTAAAAATGCAAACTCGCAATTTTAAAATTTGAAAAAAATTTTTTTTGGAAAATTCACAAGGGGGGAGTACATGCTTTTTTCCAAAAAAAATGAAAAAAATTTTTTTTTTCAAAAATGCATTGATTTTGAATAAAGAATCATTATTCATGAAAAATCATGAACAGAATGCCATCAAACATGAAAATCGGTTCAGTTTTGACAATTTTATGGGTTTTTCAAATGTGATTCAGATGGGTTCAAGAGCTTTACATGTCCAAATTTTTATCAATTTCGGCATGATTTTTGACAAAAAATTGACCCTCTTAGAATCAGGTTAAATGTTGTTTTTTATGCTATTTATGGCCAGCAAAATCGATTAAAAATGCAAACTCGATTTTTTAAATTTTGAAAAAAATTTTTTTTTGAAAATTCACAAGGGGGGAGTACATGCTTTTTTCAAAAAAAAAAATGAACAAAAAAATTTTTATTTTTTTTCAAAAATGTATCGATTTTGAATGTAGAATCGATGGTAATGAAAAATCTTGACCAGAATGCCATCAAACATGAAAATCGGTTCAGTTTTGACAATTTTATGGGTTTTTCAAATATGATTCAGATGGGTTCAAGAGCTTTACATGTCCAAATTTTTCTCAATTTTTGCATGATTTTTGACCAAAAATTTGACCCTCTCAGAATCAGGTTAAATGTTGTTTTTTATACTATTTATAGCCAGCAAAATCGATTAAAAATGCAAACTCGGAATTTTAAATTTTGAAAAAAAATTTTTTTCGAAAATTCACAAGGGGGGAGTACATGCTTTTTTCCAAAAAAAAATGAACAAAAATTTTTTTTTCAAAAATGCATCGATTTTGAATGTAGAATCGATGGTAATGAAAAATCATGAACAGAATGCCATCAAACATGAAAATCGGTTCAGTTTTGACAATTTTATGGGTGTTGCAAATATGATTCAGATGGCTCCTAAAGCTTTACATGTCCAAATTTTTATCAATTTTGGCATGATTTTTGACTCCCTCAGAATCAGGTTAAATGTTGTTTTTTTACTATTTATGGCCAGCAAAATCGATTAAAAATGCAACCTCGCAATTCTAAATTTGTGAATGCAACATTTGTGCACAGTTACATTTGTGCAGCACTTACGGTTAAACATAACTGTAGAAATTCATAAGGCCCTTGGGCAGGGCATCATTGAAATGTATCGGGCGAAAGATCTCTCGGCTCGGTTCCCAGACCCCAAACGACCCTGTGCATTTACATGGGGCGATTGTCTAACAGCTGGCACAGCTGACGCTGACGCTGACGCAGTCGCCTCCAACGGCGCCCGTCCCTCATCGCAATTCTGTTTCTCACATGAAGGCAATCGGAATAATGAGCTGTGCTCTTTTAATAGGCCTTTTACAGATTCACAATTTCGTCGTAAAATTTGTGCATAGAATTAAATGCTCAGAACTCGGGATTATTTTGAAAACATTTTCACATTTCTACAAAAAAGAAACACATTGGCACTGGCACGCTTCGCCGTATTCGCGAATCACTCATAAAACACTCGTCATTCATTCGTGCGAAATTATAGCACCCAAACAGATTCAAATTAACTTTAGGCACAGTGGTCTAAGCGCCAATGTTCTTGTGGCCAAATCAATCAATCAGTAATATCTACTACAAAGGGGGGTTTACAATATTTACTCTTTGATTGCCGATGGGTGATTCGATATAAATTGCAATGCATTACTCATTCCAAATGGTATCAATATGTCAATAAATGAAATGGTTGAACGATGTTGGAAGAGTTTTTTTTTTTCATATCGGAGTTGTCCTTGTGTACACATCGTGATACTCTGATAATAAAAATGGAAAAATGTTAACATTTTGTTAACATTTGTTATTTATCACTTTTTGCATATTTTTAGTTATTCAAAAAACTGTTAACAACACTTTTTAAAAGCAATTACAAAAAAAAAGATATTAATTTTATTATTATTTTTTTTTTTAATTTTATATATTTCAATAAACTATCGTCTGATATTGGACTCACAGTTATTCGAAAGCTAAAAATATTGCGTTACGCTGATCACTTTGAGAAATGATTTGTATCATATTTTGTGTAGCAATCAATAAATTAAATGCGGCCACTGGAGAGTGGCGTCGACAGCTGAACCAGAGATCGGTTATTATATATACATATATATATTTAATATATTTGAAATACGTAAGAAGAGCAAAGTTCTTGGAATCGCGCGTTCTTATGCAGTATTAGCCTAAGAGCGTGCCAAGAAAAGAAACGAAACGAAAAAAAAATAAATACAATGGAGGGAAATGTTTTAAAATTTACCTGAAATTTTTTTTGGGCTGTCAAATTTTGAGCACTGACTAGACAAGTTGCGAAACGAAACCAGCTAATTTAATTAAGTGGAAACTGAATATTCACGTTTTTTGGCTAAATTATATTTGTGTACATTTCGATGAGACAACCAATGAATGAAAATACGAACCGTTCGTCTCAGCTGAAAGCGTTAGGGAAATGACACAAAATGCCAACACAAATGAGGCTTTTAGCATCTCAAGATGTCCCATTCAATCCGTTTCTGATATTGACAGCTGGTAATGGTAACGGCTTTGGGTCTCGAACACAACTGAAACTGGTGCTGTTTGCCATTCAAACTAATGGACTTTGTTGTAGTTGTCTCTTATCAGTTAGTCCGTATCAGCATCGACTGATAACCTTCTTATTTATATAGAATAGGCAAAGTGTTTGCCTTTAAATCGGCCAAGTTATATTTTATATTTATATTACTTATATTTTCTACTTGAAATATTTGCATTTAAAACTCTTTTACTTTCGTTAATTTTCAGCCTGAACGCTATGTGCCCGGCTCCCCCATTTTTCGCGACAGTAGCGCAACGCCCAATGCCACGCCCACAACACCTATAACAGCTGCGCCGTCAGCAGCAGCAGCAGCAGCAACTACAACGGGCGCCTCACCCACCTCCAGGAGTCGTGGTCAAGGTAAGATCCGCTTTAGCCCTAAAGTAAACTTAATTTCCAGCTTTTTCCAGATTTTCTTTGTAGCATGTTCATGTACACACTCTCTCCCCCCACTCCCTCCGCACACATGTTTTTGGTTGACACACTTTCAGTGACATTTATGTAAATAAAGCTGAACTGGCTCGAAATGCTTTTACTCAACGGGGCGCGACATCTGCAAAGATTCGACATGTTGCGATTACTTTATTATTTTTTTTGGGTCAAAGTCTTTGGACACCCTCTTTCTGAAGGGGTTGATTAGCTTATTTTCGGTTATTTTGTCATTGATATTTTGCGAATAGTTTGGCATTCGCAATCGAAGTATTTAGCTCAGGTGGATAGATGTAAACAAGAGCTACAGGTAAACAGCAACAACAACAACAACAACAACAACAACAGTGCTCGAATTGTATCCAGACATTCGTTAGACGAATCTTCCACTCAATTATTTGTGGAATTTGATTGTGCGATATTATTTTTATTATCTCTGTTTTATGTTTTTGTTTTGTTTTGCTTTGTTTGGTTTTCCTCGAAATCTGAATTCTGTTTACGTGCTAAATTGCACAGGTTGCGTTCAGCGGGGCAGCGTTTCCGTGAGCGTAACGGTAAAGTACCCACGAAAGGACGCAACCACCCCCCAACCCCAACCCCGATCCCATATGAGTCATTAGTGTGTGTGCGTGTGTGTGTGTGTGCGGGTGATTAAGGTGCGTGTCACGCTACAATTTATCGATTTTATTTGTTGATTTAGCGCGATTTCCCCCCCCCCCCCCNATAAAACGAAGAAAAAGTGCACATGTCAGTTTTAGTTGGTGCAACAACTGTTATCGGAATGACATTAGATTAACGCATCTCAGCTTAGATTAATCTCAATAGTGCAGCAAGCGTAAACACAATGTAATTATTCAAACGGAGAGGTTCGTTTGGAAGACTTTAAATTGCTTTTTAAAATGTGCATCCGAATTTAATCTTTAGACAAAATATTAAGTTTTAGTTAATATCATTGATCTATACTGATAAGTATAATTATGAACATTAACTAACTCCTCACATTCCTCGCTCACTTCAAAGAAAGTTTACACAACAGAAATGTTTTCACTTTATACGCTTAATCTTAAGATTAAATTTTCAGTTTAAGGTTATGTCATTCACCTTTACCGTTTAGTATAATTACGTAACTTTACTAACTGCTCATATTCCTTCACTGATCACTTGATCACTTCTCTTATCGCTAGCCATGACAATATCCCTTTCACATGCAGCACAGGGCAATGCAACGGCCACGAATAGCACCACCAGCACCACCAGCAACATCAGCAACATCAGCAGCAGCAGCAACAACAAATCAAAGCCGCTGCCCACCTGCTATATGAGCACCCGGTCCGCGGCGATGATGGCCCTTGCACTGGGCCAGCATTCCACCAATGAGAAGAGCTCAGCGACACCGGCGGCAGGCGGCAAGCAAACCATGTCCATGTCCAGTTCCAGTTCCAGTTCCAATGCCTCGCCACGCACCAACAATCGGGCTGTGTCTGCGGCGCGGCCGGCCAACCGATCCACGCCCACAACTGCACCTTCGTCCACTGTGAATACAGCTTCTACAACAACAGCAAAAACAACAACAACTGCAACTGCTACGTCCACGTCCGCGTCCGCGTCCAGATCGACATCGAAGCCATCAACGCCAACAGCGGCGCGCGCTGCTGCCCAGTTAAACGGAATGGGAATCCTCTCGGGCGGCAGCAACTCCAGCGGCTCGGACAACGATGGCTTCAGCACCTCGGGCTCCTCGACGGCAACGGCCCTGCGTCGATTGTACTTCAAAAGCGGTCGCAGCATCAAGAACCGAATCAACTCATCCACCTCATCGAACCCAGTCAACAGTCTGCCCATGAATCCCGTCTCCAGCGCGTATCACAACTCCGTCAGTGGCACAACGGCGATGCATTCAATGGGCGTCACCGGAGTGCCCAAGGTCAGTCGAAAATACTACCAAAAAAATATATCTCAGAATGGCCAAGATATAGCCATTTAAAGCCTAGAATAACAGTTAAAACTCGCATACCAAAATTTGACAAAAAACACAACACATCACAATTTTTGTCAAAATCGCGAAAATTTTAAAATTCAAAACTTTTAATAGATATTCTTTCTATGGACTTTAAAGAGTAAAATGATATATATCTTTCCCAAATCGGACAGCAAATGGCCAAGATATAGTCATTTAAAGCCTATAAAAGCAGGTAAAACTCGCATTGCAAATTTGACAAAAAACACAAGGGGTAACATCACAATTTTTGTCAAAATCGCGAAAATTTTAGAATTCAAAACTTTTAATAGATATTGATTCTATGGACTTTTAAGAGTAAAATGATATATATCTTTCCCAAATCGGACAACAAATGGCCAAGATATAGTCATTTAAAACCTATTTTATATTGATTTATATTGATTCTATGGACTTTTAAGAGTAAAATGATATATATCTTTCGGAAATCGGACTACGGACTATTACATACCGAATTGGCTCCTAGATGACCTCCATATCTTTGGTAATTATACCAAAGGTATAGTCCTGGTGAGCCTAAAGAGTTGAATCCTTGCAAAATACGCAAGAATGTGCTCAAGAAATATGTATGCTTTTCTTTCAGCTGCCCCATGCCTCCCAGCCCTTGACTCTGTAAGCTGATGCTGCGCTTTCGCCCAATTTAGCGTTAACAGTTGAGTCTGTAATGTTAAAATAGCAGTAGAAATCTTCCACATGGCGGCCCAAAACTATTACCTTAGAAGTATGCAATGAACTTTTGCACATTTTTAATTTTTCCTGTCACCTTCTGCAAATTATGTTTGCCTGGTGTTTCAGCACGATTTTGTACTGTTAACCTTGCACATCGGCGGCCCAAAATGATTACCTTAGAAGTATGCAATGGAATTTTGACCATTTTAAAATTTTTCAGTCTACTTTCTGACGATTATGTTCGCCTGGTGTTTCAGCTCGATTTTGCATTAAGAATCTTGCACATCGGCGGCCCAAAAATGTTACCTTAGAAGTATGCAATGAAATTTTGCACATTTCACCTTCTGACGATTCTGTTCGCTTGGTGTTTTAGCTCGATTTTTAAGTTAACTTGCAAGCCGGCTGTACGAAATTCACCTGAAAAGTTTCTCCTGACAGTAATAAAAGACAATATGTGTTCTTTTCAAATTTATTTATTAAATTTCTCTTTACACCTGAAATATAAGATTTTTAATATTTACCAGCATTGTTTTCATAAATGGATGCTTACCAATGTTTTTCGTCGGCTCTTTTCCGCTGTTCCTCGCATTTTGCCATTTTTGATTTTTTCATAATCTGAAAATATACAACATAAAACATTAAAACATGTCCCACATAAGGAAACCATACATATGTCGGACAAAGGAAGTCTCACTATCGAATAATATGTTATTTTAGAATTTACAGAATTTGACAAAAAACACAAGGGGTAACATCACAATTTTTGTCAAAATCGCGAAAATTTTAAAATTCAAAACTCTGAATAGATATTGATTCTATGGACTTTTAAGAGTAAAATGATACATATCTTTCCCAAATCTGACTACAAATGGCAAAGATATAGTCATTTAAAGCTTATAATAATCAATCAGTACTGCTACAAATAGGTACATTAAATTTATGAGAAGCGCAGAGAAAGGCGATAATTAACAGAGGTAGCTATTTGTAAATGCATATAATTAAGAGTTTGTTTTAAAAGGCAGAAAATCATAATTCGATATCCATTTGAAGTAAACTTGATATTCGCATGGGATACACGAACTTAAAAAACTAAACTTCAAATCAAGGCTTCAACATCGATAAATAATAGTAAGAAAAATTAAAAAAAAAACTAAGTTAGAGAATACGAGAATAAAAGACCACAAAGCCAGATTATAATTTAAAGTAACAAGATTTTGGGTTTGTGCAATGACCATCGTCTGTTGACTTCAAATCCTACTGATGACTTGTTTTAAGATAGCATAACAAACTTTTAGATACGTTGACTAAGGGTGTGCAAATCAATAAAACTATAAGTCTTAAGGGTGGCTAAACCATGAAAATTCATCTCTCAATTCTAAAGTCCATAAATAAACAGACAAGCTTAACAGATCAAATTGAAAAATTAATAATTATAATAGTAATAATAATAATAATAATAGAAATCGATGGTTTAAAGCTGTTATTATACCGTGATTGGGTGTTAAACAGTCGGTTACATCCGACTTTTTTACTTGTTCAGTTTTCCATTTGACTGTTGTTGATTATTGTTCTTGTTGTTTGTCGCACAGTTGGTTGTTATGGGCACATCGTCGGCCTCCATTCCGGACACGAACATCAACACATCCACGGACTCGGCCTGCACACTAATCACGAATGTGACGCACACGGACACCTCGGAGACGTGCGATTCTTTGGACCTGGGTAGGTTTGTTGGGCTGCATTGATTGATCAATTGATTGATTGATTGTTTGATTGAGTGACTGCCATTTTAATTAATCAACTAATCACAATGGTTTACAATTCGAACTCTTCTTCTTTTGTGACCAGGCGACAATTCCGGACCAAGCGAGCCGCTGTTCAGTTCGCTGGAGGAGCCGCTCCTCACCGCCATACAAATCGATTCGGAGCATGAGGCTGGCGGCACTGAATTGGAATTAACGAGCTGCTCGCGCTATCCACCCCGACCCGACATGAATCTCCAGGACAGCACCGAGGTGAGTGTGCCAAAGGTTGTTGTTGTTGTTGTTGTTTTTATAATTGTTGTTGTTGTCCTCTTTTGCTCATTTGCATATACACAGAGCCAGGAATCCTGTTTATCCATATTGACGGGGGAGCCATCCTCCAGGACACCGCTGCTGCTGTCGTCGCGTCAGCCCAGCACGGCGCCACCGCCCACGCGCGGTCGCGAGCACTTCACCTTCGATCCGCCGCAGTCGCCGAAGTCGGCGCGCAGCAGCGAAAAGGCGCGCAGCCACTTCACCTTCAAGGAGGAGACGCAGCAGCAGGCGGCGCGCAGGGCCAGCAGCGCCCACTATGCGAGCGGTGCGGCCACCAGCGAGGGCGATGCGGCGGCGCAGGAGGAGCGCTCGACGGCCAATCGCAACAAGAAACTGCGCGCCAGGGAGCGCGACGCGATGAATGTGAATGGCAGCGGTGGACGGAACCGCATCTCGCCGAGCGTTTCGCCCTCGTCGAGCAGTCGCACCAGTCCCAAGCGCGAACGCAAACGGAACACGCCGCCGGCCTCGACGGGCGCCATTGCCAAGATCAACTCGGCGCCGCCCACCATGAAGGAGGGCAACTTCTTTGGCAGCTGCCAGAACCAAAAGCAGCGCCAATCCCAACAGCAGCAACAGTCGCAGCAGCAGCAACAGCAGCTGTCGCCTTCTTCCATGTCCCAGCAGCAACGCAAGTACTCCTCCAGCTCGTCCAGCGGCAGCAGCGAGCGGTGTCTGCGTGAAGCGGCCGCCGGCGGCACCATGTTCCCATTCGATCGGGAGGCGCTCGACTATGAGCGCATCCAGCGGGAATGCTTTGCGCCTAGCTCGGCGACGGCCAGCACCAGCAGCGACTCCGACGAGGCGGAGCACTGTTCCGTCTACGAGCGCAAACTGAGCGCCGACATCTTTCAGCAATACTCACGGCTCACCCAGCAGGAGCAGCAGCTGCAGCAGCAGCTCAACCACGACCGGGATCGTCCGCCGTCGCGCAAGAATTCGAAGCGAATACGGCCCGATTCGGTGATACACACAACCATACGCGAGAATCAACAGTATGTGCCGCAATCGGACGCATTCTATCCGCAGGCGAAGTCCTCCTCCTCGCCCAGCGATCATTCCTACGCCGAGCTGAACAAATTCGATGACATTGCCAGCAAATTTGAGCAGATTCCGCCCAAGCACGGCTCCAACTCGACGCTCAATCTGCAGGTGCTGCACATGCACAGTCCGGGCAGCGACTCCCTGGCGTCCGCCTCGCTCAGTCCGACGGACACCACACGCAAGCGCTCCTTCAAAGCCAAATCCAAATCAAAGACGCAAACGCAACTGCAGGCGCTCGAGGATTTACTACCAGTTTCTGGCGCCATAAATGTGACAGCGAATCCGTTGGAGGCAGCCGCCGTTTGCAAGCAGCCGCGTGCCACAATCGTTGTCCAACAGGCAAGTAGAACACTTTAAAATTTTAGACTTAATTTCTATAACCTGAAGCTATTCAAATTTGTTAAAATGGGTGTTCTTAATCAAGACGACAAGCTGAGTTAATTCAGCCATATCCGTCTGTCCGTCCGTCCGTCTGTATAAACAAAGGGATGTCGGAGAATACAAAAGAGACTTCAACTTTTTAACTTTAGATTCTCTTAATCTATACTTAGAACAGAACACTTAGAACATACTAAATAATCTCCTAAATAATAATCCTATTAATATCGATAAAAATCGATTTTTGGAAATGTCTTTCTTATCATATCTCGGAGACTATAAGAGCTAGAAGCACAAAATTAACTGTATTAGATTCATGTAAAGCAAACTCAGATTTGGAATACGACTTTCCAATCCTGCCAAATATCCAAAATCAAACACTACATACATTTCACTGATCTTATTAAGATTTCGATTTTTAAATTAATCAAAACTTTAGTTTCTATAATGGGGACCAAGTGGAGCAGCTGAATAAAGTTAAAGGAGGTATAAATGTTTGTATGTAAGGGTATCCTCTAGTCCGACTTTGCAATAAAAGTTCATTTAATTGATGTAATTTGACCAGAAAGAAACTTATAGTCTTACCAAGAAATGAATAACAGCGGGGTCCATTCTCCACTCTCCATATACACATATACACATTTGTGTATATATGTTTGTGTATCTCATTTGTCTGCCTCTCTGTCTGTCTATCAGCCTCTTTGTGCCTCATTTCCGCTTCTAGCTGCTCTCTCGCACTCGCTTTCGCACTCTCTATCTCACTCTCTTATCGCTATCTCTCGCGGATTCGCTCGCGCTGCTTTGTTGCTTGCTGCGCCTTGTGGGGCAGCTCATAAAAAGACTCGCGCCGCTGGTGGATCGATTCATTCAAATGTTTACGATCTGACAGAGAGCAACACACACTTGGCAGAGCATCCAAGCAACAATCTATAAAAATTTAAAACAAAAAAAAAAATACGATAAAAAAAACCACTGCGCAAAAAACCAAAGAGTTCTCAACTGGAAAATCACAAGTTCATTAAACATATATAAAAAAAGAGATCAAATCGTATCGAAATTATCATTTTGATCAATTTACGCGCGCGATGTAAACTGTAAACTGTGAAACTTTCAACTGTGCACTTTCATTTAAACCAAAAATTCAGAACATAAATTAAAAACTTTGTTAACTGTGCAAATTTTGAATATCGTTTTCGAGTCATCAACAAATTCAACTGAGATGGCGCCATTTTACAAGCGCATCTGCCGCAGCTTATCGAAGCGCTACAAGGAGGTAGGTGTATCGAAAAATTAATGCAGTCAAGTTTATTGGTTCTGGCCATGCGAGCTGATCAGCGAGTTCATCAACAGGCCCAATCCAAGCCAAGATAAGATAGGAACGACCAGCCCGACCAGTTCATTGTTTGGCACTGACTGTTTATGGCGCCTATATCAATAATACCCGATACAGATACCGATATGCTGATTTATTGAATGACGTCAATTTCGAAATGGCGCTATCTATAGCTCGCTCTTTAATAATGGGTGAAAGTGGGGGAGGGCTGGGTTGAGTTTCTAATCAAGTGGCCGTGAAAGTGAAGTCGAGCTGGGATGGCAAATTTAATTAGCTGAACTCATTTAAGATATTTAAGATATTTTCCCAATGCATTACCTAGTCAATATAACTGAAAACTTGAACTCCCAAATTGGTTGGAATTTAGAATTTTATGCCCAATTTTTTCTTCTGTTTAAACTATATTGAATCTACTGCTAACCAATCATTTTTTGTTTCCGTTTTTTTTTTTTATAATTTAAATATTTAATTTCAAACACTCTTTTTGAAAATGACTCATACAAAACATTTGTTCTTCATCTTTAAATTTAAATAAATTTTCTTTTTCTGTTTGATTTTTAAGTTATATAAATGTCAAAATGAAATATGCCTGCTTACATCCATTAAAATCGTGTAGACTATTTAACATATCGTGTTTCAAGTAAAGTCCTTAGGCTCCTTTATCGGTTTTAATAATCTCTTAATGTTCCTGTAAATATCATATATCAATTTTAATTGAATTGTTGCAGCCGTACTATATGTAAATATATATATATATATACAATTTACACAACGTATTCCACATTTCATCGCTGGGCGATGACAGCTGTCAAAATAAACTAGCAGAAAGAGCAACAAATGGGAAATAAAATCATGCCAAGGCACAGGTTGTCCGGTTGTCCGGTTGTCCTATACATATTCATATTCATATTCATATGCGAACGTATTTATTTACATTCAAAATAAATACATAAAGCATATGTAATCCATGTCCAGACTGAGACTGTGACTGAGGCGAAAAACAATGTCCAATGTTGTCCGAGTTGTCCACCTGCTTCTTACTCATGTCTTGTTTTGATTTATGAACTTTTTACGATTTCCATTGTAGAGATGAGATGCGAGTAGTTCGTTCTTTAATAGCCACAGGGCGAAACAACATGTATGAAATGAGAGTTCCTTCTCATGTATCTATAGATACATAACTGTATATATATACATATTTACAGAAACATAAGTAGAAAAAAAGAGCGGAAAATTACATATAAATTATAACACAAAAAACAAAACATGACAAGAGCAGCTGACTTCAGGGCACATATATGTATATATACCTACAATTATATAGTCTATTATGAGATTTATATGAGATATCCTGTTGGCTTAATCAACAACAAAAACAAAACAATTTCCTTAATGGTCAGCGTGTTCATAAGAAATTTTCCCAAAACAACGAAATCATTTCATATAGTATTCGTCTTCCGTTTCGTAGAATTTGCTATAAAAAAAAAAAAAAATGCTGCTGTCAGATTGAAAAACAAAGGCTGAGTGGGTGGCAAAGAGTTATTAAACTTTCTCTTATTTCTTACCAGCTTCTTAAAGCCGATCATATTCAACTTCAAACTGCAAAAGCGAATTATTAGCAAACGAGCAGCCTTGCTGGTCACTATCTGCTACCCCCAATCAACCCCCTTCCACCCTCAAATCAATGTAAACAATAAAATGTTTTGCAGCAAAGTTTACTGCAGTTGTGCAAACCCCTCAATTTCCTGGCCACAGCTAACCACACACGTTGGAAATATCAAAAACAGGCATGCAAATAGAGCGCATTTTTGCTGCTTTTTGTTGTTTCGTGTCTATTGATTTCGCATTGAAGCATATGCAGCAGCGAGCGCGCAGCGGGGCAGCAAAAAAGTGTTAACGTGCACGTTGTTTTTAGGCCTTGGCGTCGCAAACAGGTAACGTTTAAGGCTAACGCATGCATTTGGCAACTCAATTCAGAGAGCAACTATCCAACCAACGCCCACCCCCGGCCACGCCCAGTGCACAACTTGAGTGTCCTTCAGTTTAAAAGTAGAATCGCCTAATGGCTGCACAGCTTGAAGTGTTTTAGATCTCTAGAGAGAGAGACGCCAAAAAAAAGGCAACCAACTCACCGTTGCCGCATTTAATTGAATATTTAATGAGGATTTTATTTAAATTTGATTCCGCTCCAAAGAGACCACAGTGGGCCGCAGGAGGCGGCTGCTCAATTATTCGCATGGCAACATGAAAATCGAGTGAAATTTCCACTCGAGTTCATTACTCGCATATTAGATATCAAAGCGAATTCGCTGCACGAAAGGTCAATCTAATAATTAAACGGGTTCAAATTATACAATTGAAGGCAATTATGGCAACATACTTTACTGGCGCTTTAAAGCGGTTGTTGACCACAAACATTTTTTTTTTCTGTTGTTATTTTCTGTTTATTTTTTTGGCACATTTGTCAAGGCCGTACACGAATTACCGCTAATTATAGCCGCAGACATTGCAGAAAAAAAAATAAAATAAAAGAAAAGAAAAGCAAAAGTTCACAGGCCGCCACTTAGTTTATTTGGCTCGTTAGACGCGGCGTATACTTTATGTCGCTGGCGTATACTTAATTTCGGGCAATTTTTTATGGCGCCAGTTGGCAGCCAACAGCTGGCCGACAGTTTAGCTGCCGGAGATACGAGAATTATTTATCCTTAATTACACATTTCCAGTCAGAAGAAGACATTATTTTGTTTTCAATATGAAGTGCATAAACAATGCATGGATCAAGTTTATACTTTAAGAATTTATTTCATTATTTAACCTGTTAATTGCAATCATTATTGTGAATTATTATGAATTAAATGCATTCAGTTAAGAGAAGAAATCTTTAAACAAGTAAAGTTCGCAGCAGAAAAAATGGGAATATTTTTTCATATTTTTTAAAATTCATATTTATATACAAAATTTCGATTCTCACATCTCATTCATTATACCCCACTGCGGGATATTTCTTAGTCCAGTTTTTGTTTTACCTTTAGTACTGGATTGTTTATGCTCGGAGTACCTTTGTTAAATTTGGTTTTTTGGGGCAGTGTGTTAGCCGCGTTCCGTCCGAGTGTCGTGTAAGTGCCATTAATTAACTGATATATGGGCTGCCCTGGCCAAGTGCCCCGCTCAGGCGCGCATTCATTTTGCCACGTTGCGACTTGGCTTGAAATTCATTGACCCCATTTGCAGTGCGTTGCAGCTGCGTTTTGCTGCAGTTTTTTCTGCAGTTCCATAAATAAATTGTGGCTATAAATAAGCACAATTATATACGTGTAGATACAAGATACGTTTGCATCTGCATGCAATGCACTCCATTGTTCAACAGCTGAAAATAGCCGCAACACACGGAAATGTTCAGGCAAACGCGACTAGTTCAGCGGCAGCAACTGGATACGAGCTGAGATGCAGTGCAAGAAATTTGGGAGTGAGTTCAGTTGGCACTTGGCCAAGCGAATTAAAAAAAGAAATTCCCCCACAAACCAAATGTAATCAACTGGAAAATCAATACTAATGCAGTCAATTATTAAAAACAATCAGTTTAAATACAAAATTATAAAAAAGTAAAACCCTTCAACTTTAAGCAACTAAAACTTTAATAAGAAATTTATAAAAAAAACTTGAGTAAACTTCAAGTTTAAACTTTGCACTTGTATAATTCCCAATTAATTTTTATGCAAACTGCGTTCGTTTTTAGAGTTTGCAAACGCTTTTTGCAATGCACTTGCACAAACTTTGCGACAATTGTTTATTTTCATTTTCATTTTCTTTGTTTTTTTGCTCTATGTTTCTTTTGCTTGAACGAAACGAAACAGTTTTTCGTACATCAACCGAAAAAAAAAAGCACGTTCAAAAATCGATTTGCTTTAAAGATTGCAGCGAACATTTGCACAATTCGCTTGCCAACGGCAACTGTTTTCAATCGCTTGAAAATTTAAGCGCAGACAAATGCAATAATTTCCTAAACATTTTTATATTTTTAATGCGCCCATCGAATTTTACAGGCGATTGAATACACACACAGCGAGAAGAAGAGCGCCATTATAATGAAAAACAAATGCGTGCTTATTTTTAAACAGATTCAAAGCAAACTAAATGTATTTTTAAACGTCGACAAATTAATGCATGCAAAATATATACAACAAAGATAGCAGATTGAAGTGTGAAATGAGCATTGGCAGACGCAGCAGCAGCCAACTCGGGCGGCAATAAATTTATGCACATATTTGGCATAGTTTGTCTGCCTTTTACAACAGCAACACAACCTTAACAAGTTTATTCACTTTATTTTGGCCTTTGCATTAAATCAGTAATTCAGATTATCTAGCTGAAAAACTGCATAAGCATGGCCGACATAAACCAATTTGATGTCATTTCCAGATAGATCTGTTTGGCCAACAACATCCAAATTAAACTGAAATAAACGCCAACATCAAATGAATTTTATGCCCCGTTTTTTTTTTTAATTTTCATTATTAGTTCATTTTTGGGTTATGATTTTCGTTAATTTGTCTATTTAAAAAGCGCTACACACTTTTCGTTGCGTTAGGCAAATGGCCAATTCAAAATTGATGGGATACATGCGGCCAAAAAAAAAAGTTGAAAAAAATTCAAACCAAAATGCGGTTGAGTTTAACCAAACAGCAGATACCCTATAGTAGATTTTTGGGTGAAATAGCCAAAACCAAATAATAAATCGATTTAAAAATCTATAAAACGTATCCTTTACAGTATTAAAATAATTGAAATTTAATTTAGATTATTTTTATTTTTTTCAAAGTTTAAAGCGTAAAAGCAGTCAGCAAATTGATTGATTAGTTTATAATCCACGTTTTAAACGAACGAAAATCCTTCTGCGCTTCTATCAATTTTTCAAAACGGAATATTCTGGCTATAAATCGATTTAAAATTTGTGATTTGATTTGCATTTAATAATTGAGAAATGTTCAAATCATATAAATATTGCCGCAGTCACACTCAGTCTTCACCTCAATCAAACCAGAATACTCTCTAGCTTTCATCCTTAGCGGTTTTCCAGCTACGTGGCTGCACTCATGAATACATTCAACGCACGTAAAACGGGGGTGCAAGGGGAACAACAACAACAACAAAGAAATACGATTTCTGGAATTCGCAGCTTGTGTTAATTAGCAGCGCAACGTCATGTTTTAATTAGCATCTATCTCTTTCGTTTTTTATTGTATTTGTTATTGTGTGTGTGTGGCATATGCCACATGCAGAATTGCGCATACGCCGCGTCGTCATCATAAAAATTGATGCCTTCACCAAAGGACTGCGCGCAGCGGGCGATTACCACCACAAATTGGTCCCCAGCGCACGTTTGTCCAAAAACATTCCACTTGCGTCCACTTCAGGCAGTTACTTACGCTTTTATATATATATATATATGTATATATAAATATATTCAGCGAGTCGCGTGGCAGCTCAGCAAAGGTGTCACACGCAAACGCACATATGTGTTATTAATTAGGCGAGCGAAAAAGCAGCTTTTATCATGCGACCCAATAAAATATACAAAATTCATTTCAACATTTGCTCGAATATTTGTCACATGTGTGTGTGTGTGTGTCTACTTTAGTACTTTGTCTTTACAGGTAAAGGCAGAAAGCAACCTGTTATTTATGGCAAAAAACTTTTGTTGCTTGCGTAAATTTGTTGAAAATTTTTCAATTTGTTGAACTTTGTGGTACTTTCGTACTTTTATAGAAAGCCAGACAAACATAACCTAACTTTAAAAGATGGCCAAAGGCAAAACTTTGGATGCACCTAAACAGCTTCAGATACATTCTCAAGTTTATAGGCGACCTTAAAGATTTATGTGAAAGACAAGGATTCATTACGGATAAAAACGGATAAAGTTGAAAACCTTAAAAAAGCCATATTCGGATATCCATGAGGTCACAGAGCAATTGTGGCCTAAAGCTGACCCTGATCGAAATAGCCTTAGCTATTTGCTAGTTTGCTGCTTAAAGGCACTTTGCCTCGACACCAATTGGCCAAACGCTTAGCCTTAGTTTTTGCCAGCAGGCGGCGCACGCGATGCCTTGCGGCAGTTGCTGCAACTGTGCCACACTTCAGGCTGTAGATAAGGCAAACAAAGTTATTGTGCGCCAACCTACCTGTACAGGTTGGACTGAGCCACTTTGGCTAAGTGGAGCAGAGCCTTGAGCCACTCCAAAAAGCGGCAATGGAATAAATTCTGAATAGAATTCGCAATGCTAATTGTAGTAAAATAAGAAGAGGGAAAGAGAGAGAAAGGGAGAAAGGGGGAAAGTGAGCCCATTGAATTGCAATAATCCGCTTAAATCAAATATTTTGCTTGTCGTCTACCTGTACAGCCCTCACTCAGCATGGACAACACGGTCGAAACGCTGCTCATCAAAAATGAGGGGGATTTCATCAGCGTGGAGCAGGGCAAGGAGCTGAATGCGCGCAAGCGGCACTCGCAGCAGCTGGCGCATCCGCCACACTCCGCCCAACTGCATCAACATCATCATCATCATCAGGTGCAGCAACAACAGCAACAGCAGCAACAACACAAACGGGATGAGAATATGCGACAGCTGTTGGATGTAACCAATACGCTTACCATCGAGGAGCTGCGCGACTTTGAAATGCGGTAAGTCTCAGCGAACAGCGCGAAAGCAATCTCAATTGAAGATTGCAGTTTTTATGCCACAGCCATAAACAGAGCCCTGATTGATATCCCATAAAAGCCCATAAAAACCAACGAACGAAGGGCTAACAAAATGTTCGTAAAAAACCAAATTCGCATTTAGATAAAAATAATATTAATAAAAATGCGAGCTTCAGTTGCATTTGATGGGCTGCAGCTGATTTGAAGTGAATTCAAATCGAATTTCAAAATATCTAAATACGCAATTTGGATATAACATATACGACCAGTTGCGCGGCTCAATGAGTGTGAACATATTGAAGCAAGAGATAGGTTTGAATATAACAAAAACTGAGTTGAAGAAAAGTAATAATAATATTATTTGATTATGTATATATAATAAAAATAACGTTAAAAGAGAAGAAGATATTTCCTAACATTTGAAAGATATTTAGTTATATTATAATCAGAAAATTATTAATGTTGATTGATATTGCAATTTCTATTTAATTTGAATTTATATAAATTTATGAATCTAAATGCATCAAATTGATTCAGATAGATTACTGATTACCGATTACTTTTAAAAAACCCACAAATCAATTTTGGCCAATTAAAAAAAAGATGATTTTAATTAGCACTTATCTATTCCACTCGTCTAAATTACTGCGTAACTCAACTAATTTACTGCGAATCGAATTTGCAGAAGCAGAAAATTAATTAAATTAAAATCGTATCAGTTTATCCATCAACAGAGTTTCGCAGTGCAATTAAAATGCTATTTCTGAAGAACTAATCGAAAGTGGTGCTTTGGAATATTGGATTATAGGTGTTCAAGTTGTGGTTAACGGAATGCCAATGCTGCGCACAGGTGAAGAGTTTCACCTGCTGTGCAGCTTTGAAGGCCAAGTTAACAAATGTGCGTGCAAATGCCAGTTACAAGGCCAGAACTACATCCGTGCGTATGTGTGTGTGTGTGTGTGTGTGTGTATCTGTCATAGACGCAATTCCAATTAACGCTTAACTACAAGCTGCATTCACTGGAATTTCGTTGCAGCTGGTGTCAAACGCAGCAAATTGATTTCGAGTTCAATTTTATTGGGAATTGCGGAATTTCTTTTTGAAAAAATCCGAGTTTGCCACACAAAATTTGTTTACTAAAATGTTGCCACTTGCCATTTGCAGCTATGGGTCGCCACACCACAGCCGGTCGCAGTCGGTAAAGATGCCCGGCAGTCGCGCCTCCGGACGCCCAAATCAACTGTGTCTGCCCCAGCAAAGATCACGGTAAGTAATGCAGCCAAAACGGAATAATTAACCCAATTTCTAAATAATCCCAATTGTGATTTTTTCTGTTGCAGCGTGGCATCCATGCCGAACACTGGCGTCGAGGAGGAATATTATAGACTGCGTCACTTTTCGATCACCGGCAAAGGCGTTGTCAATCGCGGCGATTCGCTCAAGAGTCGACGCAGTCGCTCCAACAACAGCGTTGCCAGCTCCAACTCCAGCACGGAGCACCTGACCGCCCAACAGCAGCAGCAGCAGCTGCCCCCACCCAGTTCCGCCTCAGCGCGCACCTCGCTGGCCTCCAGTCGGGAGAGCAGCACCTCCAATCCGGGCAACGGACCGTACAGGTAAATTCGCAAAAACTGCAAAGTTTGCCACCCAACTCAGGCTATAATCCTTTTTTTTGGTTTTTGTTTTATTCAGAGTTCTGATGCTTGGCGGTCCCGCCGTGGGCAAAAGTTCGCTGGTGTCACAGTTCATGACCTCGGAGTATTTGCATGCATATGACACGAGCATCGGTGAGTAGCCCAAATCCCGTCCGGCAATGGCCATTTCAACCCACTTGAATGCTGCTTAAACTACGTCTTAGTGTTTAGGTTTAGGTTTTAGCGCTTTGTCTTTGTGTGTGTGTGTGTGTGTGTGTGTATGCTCCCAGTGTTTGTGTCAGTCTGGTCCTCAACCCTTGACCCTTCAATGTGTGTGCGTGTGTGTGTGTTTAGTGTTGTTGTGCTTTTCATTTTATTATTTCTATTTTGCTTTTGATTTTGTTTGTGTTTGTTGCCTTGGCATTTGCCTTGATTTTGATTTTTTATTTTGTTTTTGTTTATCGATGGAATTTTCTGTGTGTTGTTTTTTGCGTTTTGCCCTTGACTAAAACAATTTACGACCAGCTCACAAACATATTTATTTTTATCATCATTATTTGTATTTGTTTTTTTTTTTTTTGCTTTATGTTGGTTGACTTTTTTACGACCCCCGCTTTGTACATTTGGCCGCCGAGATTCGATCTCACAAATTGGCATAGAAAACAAAGAAATAACAAACAATTTTGTTGGAAAATTTCAAATTGGCAAAATCGAAAAAAGGAAAAATAAATTGACAAATTTTGCCGGGAATTTGGAGAAATAATAAAAATAAAAAAAAAACTCCAATTTTCTACAAATTTAAATTATTTAAATATAAAACGCAAGCACCTAAAACTATTGTAAAAAGTTCATTTTTTTTTTTTAAATTTTAAAACCATTAAAAAAAACATTTGCCAAATAAAAATTATTGATATTTTTCTGTTCTTTCTCGTCTCTTGACCATTAACCATAATATGAAAACCTAATGTTTCATTCAACACAACAACAACAAACAAAATCAAACCAACAAAACCAATAAAAAAAACTAAATTGAATTGAATAATAATAATAATATCTTAACTCAGATCTAGGCAACTGTGATATACGCATACATATTGAAAAAGCCGCCGACGGTAATAGCAACAAAAACCAACCAAAACATAAATCTATCCAAAATAATTATTATAATAATACTATTTATTCCCATTCCATATTTAATCTATACTAAACGCTTTCAAAAAAAACTTTATCAACAAAAGAACTTACGAAAAATCTTTTCATTTTATCACTTGTTTTAACGTTTGAGCTGCATTTGCGTTGCGTTTCCAATTGAATTCCGATTAACTTACTCAACTAGCTTCTTCTTGATTTTAACTTTAATCCTAACACACTGGATACAAACACGCCCACGTACTACCTACACTTACCTACCAATTAGGCCACTGACAAAAGTCCCAAGTAGTTTTCTGTAGATTACACAACCACACGCAAAGTTCCCCAAAAAAACAAAAACAAACTCCCAAAAAAAATCGAACATATAACAAAAAAACAATGCTTACCTGATCCAACTATTATTGAGTTTCCCATAAATGCGGCTTTGTTTGTTCACAAACTGTCTGTCTGTCCGTCCCACACACACAGTTTAGTCCTTTGCGAGCGCCCTGTGATTGGTTAAAGTAATTAAACACAACAATTAGTAACAGTGATTAAATTGAAAGAGAGTTTGATAAAGGAGTATAAAGTATATATATATATAGTATTGGCCTGATTACTCAGCTTATTAATGAGCCACTTTATTACCAAAGCGACTAAAGTTGCAGCTGTGTAATTATTTAATTTGATTAAAATATATATTTAAAGTCAAATTACAGTTATAATTAATGTGCTACCACAAGTTTAAATATAGGCCACGTGCAGGTTCAGGCTGCGTCAGATTCAATAAACGTTAAAGGCAATAAATTCAATATATGCAATATATGGCTGATTAAAGTACATATATACATGTATATGTAAATATATAAAAGACACACACACACGCACATTCGCACACAGTCAAGCACACAGCGGTTCACATTTCATTGCATACCTCCGGGCGCAGTGGGGAATTTCATCAAAACCGCTTTTGCAATCAAACATTTAAAATCGCCCCTATTAAATGTTTACCACTTCCAACCGATTTTATATGTATTTGTCTGTCAAACAAACACTTTAGAATTGTATTGAAAACTCTGCATGAGAAGTGCTGCTCCCAAACATGAACACCACCAATCAATCCTTCAATTGTAAATATTATGTACGAAAATACTATCTGAATGTAACTCACATTTAGTGCATCTCTTATTTGTAGCTATAACTTGCTTTAAATTATTGTACTATATTTATATAAATATATATTTAAATATCTATTATTTACGTTATTTTTGAGCTTATTTTTAATCAAAAACTTTTTTCAAACAAAAAAACAGATGATGAATCTGGCGAAAAAGCTGTATCAGTATTACTCAGCGGCGAGGAATCGGAACTTATATTCATCGATCATGGCTACACTGAAATGACTGTGAGTACATTCGCTTGCATATAGATAACACATATTCACCCTGAACCGACCGATAACTCCAAATGTCAGTTTGAAGTAAGGTCAATCTAAGCACTCTAACACCACACACCTCTCAACCTTACAGATACTTTATCTGTGACATTTCATAATGCCATTAACATGCACACACACACTCACACCTTCACACACAGACATCTCTTGAACCTCACTCAATGTCAGTTTTGTGTGTGCTCTGCTTTCACAGCCGGATGAATGCCTGACCAACTATGATCCGCATGGCTATTGCGTTATCTATTCCGCCGCGGACCGGAGCAGCTTCAGCATTGCCGAGCAGGTGCTTCAGGTGCTGTGGACCAATCAGAACATCGCACAGAAAGCCGTCATACTGGTGTCGAACAAAGCGGACCTCGCCAGGAGTCGACTGGTTACATCCGAAGGTAAATAAATGGAACCCAATGCAGCTGACTAAACGATTTTCAGATTTTTCTTTCATTAACACTTCAAAATGCGCTCGATTGGGTATTCTTTTTCCTCCCCCAACACGTAAAAATAGCTACATAAAACGAAACAGTGTGTGTGTGTGTGTGTGTGTGTGTGTGTGTTTTTGAGTGTATTCAAGTGTCGCTGTGTGTTTGCAAAGGACACCACAAAAGCTGTCCACAGACAGCTGCAGTCGCTTTAATTTTGGTTTTTCAATGAAAGTTGATCAAGCGGAAGTTGATTGGCGACTCGTCCAACCAAACAACACCTACACACACACACACACACATACACCTGGGTATAGAGAAATATATATATATATATATAGTAGATATAACGAGCCATCGTTAAATGTGAAGCAAGTGAAGGTCAGTCAACTGCTTTCCTGGACGCTCATTGCCTTTTATGTTTATTCAAGTACATCCACTTAATATACCCTACACCATTCGGAAATGAGTGTGTTTGATTGATAGGTTTGTGATCAGGACCGCAAATAATTATTTATCACATGAAACTTTCACAACAACAAATTATTGCACAGAAAGTTTGCAAGAATATTTTTATATATTAAATTTATATAAGCAGCAATAGAAAAATAGCTTAAAGAAGTTTAATAAAAAAATTGTTTTTAATTGAAAATAATTTTAAATATTCTATTTGAAAACAATTTATATAAAAGTATTTAAAGGCTTTTAAATAAAATGTTTTGCTTGCATTTAAAAATGCGTATTCAGATTTTAACGCACAGTTTTAATTACTTTAAACTAATTATATTCTAATAAAAGCTTATCAGTTCTCAATTAAAAATTAAGCTAATAACTGTCGCGAATTTATTGCCATGTAACTATTTATTTTGGCCTTGTCTCATAATACTTTATCCCTAGTAAAAGACAGACAGACTCAAATTCACTTAAGAAACAATTATCAATCGAAAAAAAACAAAACGGAAATTCTGTAAAATTAGATTTTGACTTGGCTTTTATACCAATTAGAGTATTTCATTTTCGTTGTCTTCGTCTTAAATTTTCCGCTCTTGTTTTATATGGATTTAAACGGTCAGCAGATTTGTTCACCGTTAGCGGCCACTCGCCAGGAGGATGGCTTTCATCTAAGAAATTCAATATTTTCACAAATTACATTTGTTTTTAATGGCCGCTTACGAAAGTGTCAGCCTCAACAAAAGAAGAAGACGAACACAGAACAAAAAAAGTAAAAAAAATGAAAGCAAATTTAGGTCATTTGGCAAGCGGGTGGAGGGAAAAATAAATTTATGGATGTCGACGGTCGGAAAAGGCGCTCTTTTATTCATAATGTAGCCAGGGAAATTGTTTAAGCGCAAAATTGATTACATTTCATTCCTGCGGCTTACGCCTTAATAAGCTCATTGCTATTGTTGTCAATATAAAGAGAGGCTGCGCTTAGGGGATGCTTGTTTCTGAGCATTGCACATAAAATATTTATAGAATTTTTCGGGAAACAACATTACCGAATTCATGAGAATACCTTCAAACAGAAAAGAATACATCAAAAACCAATTAAGGTGACTAAACGGACGCAAATTAAAAAAATTTGTAATGTAATGTTTAAATTATATATAAATATATATGATATAGATGATATTTAAACAGTTGCCAGTTGGCTGCCAAATAGTTTTCATTGTTTATGAGTTTTGTTTGTTTTTAATTAAGCGCCTGAGCAGAAACAAACTGACTTTTACTTGACACAGCCAACGGCAGGGGGGTTGGGGTGGGTATTAGCTAATGTTTTGGCATATAAATCTTTAAAGCGATGAGAATGTTGTGCCAGCTGGGTGTGTAATAAAAGCACCGTAATAAGCTGGTAGCGTTCAAGAGGAAGAGAGATGGGCACATCCTATCAAAATCTAATAAAATGACGCCAACTTTTTCGCACATCGTTAATAAAAATGTATATGTATAAGTGTGTGTGTGTGTGGTTGTCATAAAAACGAGCCTAGAAAAACAGGACACATAGCTACTTATTGTACTCGTAGGCTACAGATTTTTACGACAGCCGGCGCTGAAAACGTGACGAAATCTATAGAGAAAGCAGATTTTGGCAGTAGGTTTGGGAGAGACGCGGAGGTTAATGGGCCACGTGTTTAGGTATTAAGTGTCGCAAGTTTTTGCGTTTTATTACCCGCCCAAGAGTTTAACTAAGCGAGGCAATTTGATTTGATTAACTTGCCGCATAACCGAGATTCACCGTAGCACTAAAAATTCGCAATTTGTTTATTGCAGAGGGCAAGGCCATGGCCACCGCATACGATTGCAAATTCATTGAGACATCGGTGGGCATCAATCACAATGTGGATGAGCTGCTGGTGGGTCTGCTGTCACAGATACGCCTCAAGCTCGAGAATCCCGAGAAATCCAGGTTGGTATTCGCTGCACTTCAGAATCTTTAAGTTCCCATTAATATTTGGTATCTGATTTCTTTTCACTTTAAAGGGATCTGTTTCGCAAGCGTTCCATTCGCAAGTCGAAGCGTCGCGCCTGCTCGCCGCTCAGCGCGGGCTGTCTCAATGCCAACACGCCGCTGGGTCCGCTCGGAGCCGCACTGGGAGATGTGGCCGGAACACCGCCGGGCAGCGCACACAGCAGGTAAGTTTACAACACTCTCTGGCTACCTGACAGCTAATTAAAACGTGCACTTTTGCTGCTCTTTTTTTTCGTTTTGTTGCAGCCCACGTAAATATCGCGGCTCCCGCACCTCCACTAGCCTCAAGGTCAAGGGGCTGCTTGGACGCGTCTGGACGCGGGACTCCAAGTCGAAGAGTTGCGAAAATCTGCACGTGCTCTAAACACCTACACCACCACCACCCACAACCACACAACGACTGAGCATGGGCGGCAATAGAAGGGGGAGGAATTTTAGTTATTAACCCAATTTAGCCTTTTGGTTTCCCAAATTCGGTGCATATAAAATCCAGAGGATTATTTACATTAAACAATAAATTACAAGAATATCCCCTAAATGATTCGGTTAAGTTTGAAACGTACAAGCTACAAATAGACTCCTAACTCATAGCTGTATTTTATCTCTGTACATATATATATATATATATAATTTACTTTAAAGCTAGTCATTTTACTATAATTTATATAGTTTTTATAAACTTTGTGTATATATTCAACAAATATAAAAAAAATATATTTTAATTTATTTTATAAATGTGTTTTCATATTTTTATTATTATTATCTATCCAAATGAACTTCCATGTCATAAGACAACTATTTATTCATTTTATTTTACATTTTCCAAATGTTTCTTTAAACTTTCAGAATCCAATTTATTTATTTATGCGATCTATAAAATCAAACTAGTTTGCAGTGAATTGTTTAGTGAATTACATTCAAAAATGTA